>JAMPIV010006208.1:0-12418 GCA_024509875.1 Oreohelix idahoensis | reverse complement strand
GGGACTACCAAAAAGAACAATTAAATATATGTAATAATACTCCATTTAACTAAGTATTTTCATTTTTTAAAAGGTTGAAATAAAGAATAATGGGCCGTCTGTTCAATACGCCTTAAAGCAACTTTTTATAAATTACCTATTTAAGTTTCAATCTTCCAATCTTACATTAAAGCAACTTTCTATAAATTACCTATTTAAGTTCTAATTTTACATTAAAGCAACTTTCTATAAATTACTTATTTAAGTTCCAATCTTACATTAAAGCAACTTTATATAAATTACCTATTTAAGTTCCAATCTTACATTAAAGCAACTTTCTATAAATTACCTATTTAAGTTCTAATTTTACATTAAAGTAACTTTCTATAAACTACCTTGGGCATAACAAAACAGCAAAAAGCAAACTTAATGAAAGTCGTGTGCATGTTTTGTAATTTCCAGTGTTCCTTGTAATCACTGAGAAACATTGTTTTTCTTAATGTGGTTTAAGATTTTGACCTCATCACTCTATTTTGATATTTATAAGGGAAATGATAAATTGTTCAAAATTTCAGAGACCGTATAGGAAATGGAGACTCTGGAAGGCAAACAGTTGTTCCCACATACAAGGCTGCTCACAAAAATCCTATTCCATAGCTTTTACCACAGTGTAACTGAAAGCCTTCCTGTTCATCTTTGCCTGTTAAACCGATGTAGGGCATAAGAATAATGCCGCACTTTTCTAATCTGTTGCCACCTGTTTAAGTTATTTTCCTGTCTTTTTTATTCTTCTTATATCTTTATCCTGTTCTTATCTCCATGCATTTTTCAATCAATCAGTCACAATTTGGCTTGTAGAGAGCATAGATCTACAAAAAATACATGCTAAGTCATGCTATCAGTTGAAGGTCCTTCCATATCTTCCATATTATTTTCATTTCTGTCTCCAGTTCTCTTCTACATGTGTTCTTTGTACTCTGGTGATTCTGAGCCAATTCCTCAACCGGAGCACTAAGCAGAAGAAATAGTGGTTTTGATTCTTTCTAAGAATGGTGTTAAAAAATCGTTAGGATGTAAAATGAAAGGTGTAATAAATACAAATAAATTTTCTTTTGTTCTGGCGGGTCTAATTTTTCTGATGGTAAAAAACAACTAAGTTGTTAATAGACGCGTTGAACTAAGAAAACAAAATTGACACGTTGATTTTTTCGGGAAATACCAACAGTCAAAATGGCAAAGAAACAAGCGCACAGATAAAAAAAAACGTACGATTCACATGAATCTCATACAATAGTAATACACATTTAGTGTACCATTACCGATAAGATTGACCCTTTTGGACAGAGAAATGTCAAGTCTGTGTGATGAAGTACATAAATGCATACATAAGCATATAACATGGCATCGCATACATAAGCATACATAACATAAGCATACATAACATGGCATACATAACATGGCATACATAAACAAAGCATACATAAGCATACATAAAGATCGCATACATAAGCATACATAACATGGCATACATAAACATAGCATACATAACATACATGGCATACATAAACATAGCATACATAAGCATACATAACATGGCATACATAAACATAGCATACATAAGCATACATAACATGGCATACATAAACATAGCATACATAAGCATACATAACATGGCATACATAAACATAGCATACATAAGCATACATAACATGGCATACATAAACATAGCATACATACATACATACATACATACATAACATGACATACATAAACAAAGCATACATAAGCATACATAAGCATACATAACATGACATACATAAACAAAGCATACATAAGCATACATAACATGACATACATAAACAAAGCATACATAAGCATACATAACATGATGTATGTATGTATGTATGTATGTATGTATGTATGTATGTATGTATGTATGTATGTATGTATGTATGTATGTATGTATGTATGTATGTATGTATGTATGTATGTATGTATGTATGTATGTTATGTTATGTAATGTAATGTAAGGTAGGTAGGTAGGTAGGTAGGTAGGTAGGTAGGTAGGTAGGTAGGTAGGTAGGTATGTACGTAGGTACGTACGTAAGTACGTACGTACGTATGGAGTTTATATTATATAGTACTCGTTGATGAATCTCAGCAGGCCAGGTCTTTAACACTTGTCTGGCCTGTGACGATTGAAGATAGTTGTTCCTTAGGCCCACTCCTCACATGCTCTGTTTCATACAGTGTTGTAGGTTTCACAGTGCCATCAAAGAAACTGCTTCTATGGACAGTACGTTGAAAATAGCACAAACAAAATGGCAACGAGCCGTCCAATTTTCTAATAATCTTAAATGTGTTGACCAATCAGATAGGAAAGCCAAGCTTTTTAAATTCAAAATTTAACACTAAGTTCCTTCTTCTTCTTCTTCTTCGTACACTCTCAGACGTCCACTTGAATGTTCTCAAAGAAAGCAGTAGTCAGTTTGAGGCTATTTGAATCCCCGTAAAGCTTTTCCATGAAATGAGCTGGCGTCGGGCATATGCACTTTCTCTGTACCACATATAAGCGACAACTTTGAAGCAGATGTTCAGCAGTCATTTTATCAGTGCCACAGTTACACTGATCGGTAGTTCCTATCTTTAGCTTGTTGAATAGATGGTATCTCAATCTGTTGTGGCCAGTGCGGAGTCTGAAGATTACCACTTGTTACTAAGGTCCAAATTTGGTCCAATGTGTAGTGTATTTCTGTCGGTCGGTCTGTCCGAACTTGGCATTCCCCAAAAGTGGACTTGGTTTTGGCCTAACACTAAAAAAAACAATGGATCAACCCGATGCTGCACTGAAGCCATCCTAATGTTTTAAAGGATTTTAATGCTCCGTCAGTTCGGCTAATTGATAGGAATTAGTGGAGCGCCGTCATACGTGACACGGCGATCAAGAGAGAGATGAATCAAGTATTGTAATTGACTTTATGTTGTCTTCTCAGACAGAATGTATGCAGTGATCTATAACGTTGGAAGGTACCAGAATCAATATGTACCAGGGAAATGTTACAGGACAGAGTGGAAGTAGATATACGAAGATTTGTTGTACGGATGACCTTAGAAGTTTTGTTCGGCGACGCAAGGTCAAACCGTTAGATCATTGAATGAACTTGGATACTGCAAGTAATGTAATTTATAAATATGAGCCATATGTTTTTGAACTGTGAAACCATTGAGGCAAGTACTGTTTTCCTGTCTTTGCTCGTCCACGTATTTCGTCCAAATAAAAATGTTGTTGCAAGTCGACATAACGAGTTCGTCCATACCAGTATTGGCACTTGTTGGTGTGCCCGATTGTTATTGAAGTTACAGGAGTTCACCTTCCTGTGAAAAGACATTCGCGTTTTAATTTCAAGCAAGTAGAATCGCCCGTGTTAGATCGTTTACATTTCGACACCAGTGACATCCTCTGGTCAGCGGTGTCCACCCAAGAAAAAAATGACTCTGACAGAAATGTTTGAACCAGTGTGTTTTGGAAACTACGATTTTCAAGCAGGGAACGTTCTAACAATCAAATAATTCGATTGAAGAGAAATACCTCCACCTTCGAAAGGAAACGTAAGCGTACTCTTCCAATCAAGACGACGGTTGTCTCAAGGTCAAGGACGACGTTGGACATCATCTTTAAGCTGCAACATCGGACACTGTCATAGTGTTACATACATTGTTTTACAAGGCTCATGCATACAGTCCCGGATGCGAGGGATATCCTTTTTTATCGTTTGAGATAAGTAAAAACGTCGTGTTGTTATTACACCGTTTTACGTTCAGCTGTGCTTTTCTGCATCTTATCTCGTAATATGTCCACTGCTTCTTTATTTATGTTTCATGTTTGATGTTCAATGTTTTTAGCGGGAGGTAGGGTTTGGAGACTCACGAAGGATATATCCCAGTTTCACACCAGGGCCTTCGTGACTGTTCTTTAGGAATTATTTTGCAGACTTCCCTCAGTGGAATGTTCCTACGCGTGAGCGTAGAAGGATTCTAGGTCCACTGTGTCTGGTGGTCTGTGACACCTGTCTGTTTAGCTGTTCTGTCAAGTTTTAATCGTTGTTTTCATAGTTATTTTTATTCGTACTTTAGTTTTATGATGTATTTTGTTTGTACATTACGTCCTTCTCGCCTTACTTTCGTTCAGTTTTTTTACACCATCCATGTTTATACACTGTATTGTCAATTGTCTTGTGTAAGTTTTTATCGCATATTTCATTGCATTCTTTGCAACATTATTTCTTAATTTTTCCATTTTTTATTTTGGTTGATTTATGCGAACGTTTTCAGTCGTTTATTATATCTTGTCTTGTCAGTATTGTTTCTATTGTCTGTCACGTTGTTGCTTTCATAACATTTCATTGCATAAATTACTTTATTAATTATTAATATATTTGACTATTATATGACAATAATTTACCGTTCTAGGACAGGAACGAAGACCACTTGGTATAGTAACACTTTTAAGTAGAATTATTTCAGAATAATATTGAATAATGTCTACCTTAGATTATTTTATTAAGCAGGCTAAGGCGCTTAATATACCTCCGGAAGAGATTCGAACATTTTCTATGGCGGAATACAAAGAGTCTCAAAGGTTGGAATCTCAAAGATTAGAGGCAGAACAATTAAAATCACAAAATCTTCAGATTGAACTGGAACATAAAAAGTTTTAGGCTGAAGAAAATGAGAGAAAAATGAAACTAGCAGCTGAGGAAGATGAAAAAAAATGAGATTAGCCGCTGAATTAGAAGATAAACGATTTCAGCGTGAGGCAGAACAGAAAAGATGAGAGGCTGAAGAAAAATTTAGATTTAATGCTGCAGGAAAACAAAAGGAGATGGAAGTTAAACAAAAGGAGATGGAAGTTAAACAAAAGGAAATGGAAGAAAGAAGATTAATAGCTGAACAAAATGCAAAAAGACTTCAGCTTGAGACAGAAGAGAATGATAAGAAACGTCAGCATGATTTGAAACTTGCCGAATTGGAATTTGATAGAATAAGATTGTCAAGTGAATGTAATACACAAAAGACTCAGGAAGGCCAGTCTTCATCTAGACATGAGAATTTTAGAGAGGTTCATCTAAAATTACCAAAGTTTAACCCACCATCCGACGATGTGATATTCTTTTTGGACAGACTTGAAGCTACATGTAGGTCGCACAACTTGGATAAAACCCTATATTGTACCCACTTATCCAGAATACTTACAGGAGAGGCAATGGCCGTTTATCACACTACTAGCGCTGTAGATAAAAATAATTATGATGCTCTCAGGGCCGCCCTTCTAAACAAATTTCAAATCAGAAGATCAGTATAGGATGAAGTTCAAGTCTATGCTCCCACAATCTAGTAAGAACTTTGATGATTTTCTTTCTCAAATACGTCTTACCTTGGAAAGATGGATCGAACTGTCCAAGGTAGAGAAATCTTATGACGGTATTTTCGACTTATTACTACGCGATAAAGTTTTATCGGCAGTAAGTCCTGCATTTCTTGCGTTTTTACACGAACGTAAGTCTTCTAATATAAAAGAAATGTCAGAACATTGCAAAAATTTCTGCACCGCTCATCCTAACATGGATATCAGCAATGCGCAGATTAAGGATGATTTACCTGTTGCTTTCGCTATGCAACATAACAATTTCCCAAGACATCGTTCGATGAGTAGCGATAGAAATTTTCATAGGGGAAGTAATAATAATTTCAACTTTGGTCATTTTCAAAAGGGGAAACAATACCAACAGTCTGCTCCATTTAATATGTCCTGGGGCCAATCTCACGGATCTAGAGATTTTGGTAACGACAATTATAAATATAATCAAGGGAATAATAATAAACAACATTGGAGATCTAAATCACATCATCCTGAAAATAGACATGGATTTATGAATAAATCATTTAGCCAACATCACAACAGTGATAACTTTCATTGGCGTACTCATCCAAATTTTAATGATAGAAGAAATGGGAATTATAGCAATTTTAATGACAATAGTCAAAATCGATCGCGACGTAGAGATAGATCGTCGAGCAGGCCACGACAACATTCCAATGTTGCTTCACTTGAAGCACAAACTAACAAAGATAAGGACAATAATGTTAATCAACATAATGCTATGTCTTGTATCGATCTCGAACAGGTAAAAACTTGTCAAGAATGCTCAACGCTATTCCAGCCCAAGGCGATCACGACGCTGCGATGCGGGCACATTTTACCAAGTCTACCAGCAGTTTGTACAGCTACTTCTGCATCAGTTCACCATGGAAAGGGGTGTTTAAAATTTAATAGAGGATACGTCAACTCTATTCCTTGCTCTATTTTGTTTGATTCAGGCTGCAGTACTGTAGGAGTGCGGAACTCTCTGATCGACCCCTCCTTTGCCACTGGCAACGTGGTCAAGTGCGTCACATTCGGGGGCACTGTGGAAACCTTTCCTACAGCCATCATTAATTTACATACACCTTTCTTTTCAGGGAAGATCCATGCCTGCCTTCTGCAGAATCCAGTTAGCGATGTGATAATTGGTTGTATACACGGTATAAAAGAGTGTACCCCACAGCAGATTGATGAATGGGAAAAGCGACATATTCATGCTGCAAATGCAGTGGTTACCAGAGCGCAAGCTACTGAGTTGTCGCGTGAATCAACTTCTGAACCTACGGTTCATACTGGTAATGATGATGATTCTCCTATTTCAATGGAGCTGTTTGCTAATTTACAAAATAATGATAATTCTTTACAGAGATTTTTTTTCAATTGGTGACAAAAAGGAATAATAACAACAAAATTGCAAATTCTAAACACCAATTTGCTCTTAAAAAGGGTATTTTAGTTAGATTGATAGGGGACACAGATGCATCTTTGCGTTCACAGATTTTGGTCCCGTCTTCTATGAGAGCTAAGATATTACGACATGCTCATGACTCTCAATGTGCAGGTCACATGGGGTTTTCGCGAACCAAATCTAGAGTGCTATCCGCATTCTATTGGCCTGGCGTTCATAGAGATGTTAATCTTTATTGTCGTTCCTGCGTGACATGTCAGGAAGTTAAAGTAAGGGGTCCATATCATGATGCTCCTATCCAAGCTGCGGACATACCTATTAGACCATTTGATAAAATGGCGATTGACATCATTGGTCCTATATTGCCATCTGCAAGAGGACATACACATATTCTTACTTGTATCAATATGTGTACGCGTTAGCCTGAGGCCATACCTCTTAAGAACACCTCATCTGCCAGTGTTGCAGAAGCTTTGATGTTAATCTTTTCGCGAATTGGTTTTCCGCGTAAGATCCTATCGGATCATGGTGTCCAGTTTATTTCCGAATCCATGTCACAGGTCATGAAGACATTGGGTATAGATAGATCTCTCAGTTCAATATACCATGCCATGTCCAATGGGTTAATTGAGAGACAGAATAGGACACTTAAGCAGTTGTTGGGTAAGATGACTCAAGATCACCCTCAAAATTGGGACCGAGTCCTGCCCGCTGCTCTGTTTGCGTACCGTGAGGTGAAAAATCAAGCCACTGGGTTTTCTCCCTTCCAGTTAGTTTTTGGCATACAACCACGCGGACCTATGTCTTTAATCCACGATTTATTGGTTGAAGATAATATACCTGAGGAAACTCAATCCTCATATGAGTATGTGATCTCTTTAAGAAAAAGAATAATAGATGCTTGTAGATTAGCTACTGCATCATCCGAAGAGGCTAAAGAAAAAGCTCGTCTATTTGCAAACAGGTATAGACGTCTTCGCCAGCTTATTCCTGGTGACGAGGCTTTTGTATTGCTGCCTTCTCATAACAATCGACTACTGATCACATGGAGAGGTCCTTTTAGGATCGTCTCAAGAATATCCGATGTTGACTACATCGTCGATATTAACGGCAAACACAAAACCTTTCACATTAACATGTTGAAGGAGTATTATTCACGTCCTGATTATCTACAATCAGTATTTCAAGCGACTGACGATCCTACTCCTCACATTCACAACTATACTAATTTGTCAGTTATACAAGAAGAAGAGTCTTCTTTTCAAGATGTACAATTGCCCATATCAGTTGTACCACTTCATTCCACTGAAAACTGGAATGATGTCACTATTTCTTCTTCTCTTTCGGCTGATCAACGACAGCAAGTTTCATCACTACTTCAAACGTATGATAATGTTCTCACTGACATTCCAGGTCATACGTCAGCTATTCAACATGATATTCTTCTAACTGATGAAACACCTATCCGTATTCGTCCATATCCCATACCTTTACACTTTCGTGATAAGGTCGAAAAGGAATTGGATGAGATGCTTCGATTAAACATAATTGAACCATCGTTGTCACCATATGCTTCATCTATGGTGATAATTAGAAAGAAAGATAACAATATTCGTCTATGCGTAGACTACAGAAAATTAAATAAAGTCACACAATTTGACGCAGAACCTTTGCCACTTTTAGATGATTTATTAGTAAAATTATCTCATTCTACTTTCTTCTCTAAGTTTGATCTGTCAAAGGGCTATTGGCAAGTACCATTGACAGAAAGGGCAAAACCACTCACTGCTTTCTCGACACCTCGGGGCCTATTCCAATGGAATTTTATGCCATTTGGGTTAGTGAACGCTCCTGCCACTTTCGTGCGCATGATGCGGCGAATTCTATCTCATCATCCCAATGTCATTGCGTACATAGATGACATTTGTCTTTTCAGTGACTCATGGGAAGAACATATGGAAGGATTAAACTCATTACTGTCCACGTTAAAATATCATAACTTAACTGCTAAGCCATCAAAGGCATTTGTGGGTTTCCACGATATTTCTTTTTTGGGGCACCGTATTGGTCGCGGTATGTTATATACAGAGGACAGTAATGTCTCTAAAATCCTTAATATCTCTACACCTAAAACAAAGAAACAAGTGCGATCTCTGTTAGGGCTAATACAATATTATGGGAAATTCATACCACATCTTTCGTCCATTACTGCTCCTTTCTCTTCATTACTTAGGAAAGGTGCAGCTAACGTGATTCGGTGGTCTAACGAACATCAAATCGCGTTGGATATCATAAAGAAATTTTTTTCGGATCCTCCTGTTTTAAGGTTGCCTGATGCGAATTTACCATTTGTCTTACGCAGCGATGCTTCTAATTACGGCGTGGGAAGCGTGTTACTACAAGAATATGATGGCACCTTGCATCCAGTTCTCTATGTATCACGGAAGTTAACTCCGACTGAACAAAATTACTCAGTCCTTGATAAGGAACTTCTTGGACTTGTTTGGTCAATAACAAAACTCCAGAGATATCTGCTTGGATCACACTTTATTGTGGAATAAGACCAAAAAGCACTTACTGCTCTCAACACGAAAGATGTGAAATCAGCCAAATCGACTAGGTATGCGATCGCACTTCAGCCATATAGTTTTACAATAAGATCCATTCCTGGTACGCAGAATGTTCTCGCTGACATTTTGTCGAGATGTCCGAATGAATCAAGTTAACAGCTACGCACTACAGACAACTGAACTTCGACACTGACAGTTCGTCGATTGTAACTTTTTACGTGTGCTACCTCGATTATAATAATCATTAACATTCAGTCAAGTTGAAATCTACAATGATTATGTATTAAAAGAACATGGAACGTTGAAGTACATTACTTTTTGGGAAAATAACATTCACTTACTTATGATATTGAAGAGAGAATAACGTTCGAAAGGGATTATATTTTCTCACCGAAATAACATTGCGAACACTTGGTTGTTTTTCATGGAACGGAACTTGGTATATTTTAACCGTTTCCTAACAGGACAATGGAACTTTCTTAATCTAAGAAATTTAATGACATTGTTATTTTTTTAAATAAATAACTCGGTACATTAGTAACTTTTGATACTTAGTTAATTAGTATAAGAATTAATTTAGGTAACTATGAAATATTTAATTAGATTGTCGACATTTAATATTTATCACTCTTTAAGAGCAGTGATTTAACATTAGTACTTTAATTAGTACCACAAAGGAACTTTAGAGACACGGTTAAGTGTGTTGATCTATACATGTGTTTAAATTGTATTCTTTCATTTTTTCACTTGTCATTTTTAAGACATATCCATCACTTTTCTGTTTATTCATTGGTTTTTACATTTCTTTTTATTTGCGTTTCTATTCGGTTTAATTCAATATTTCTAATATGTGATTTTACTTCATTTACCACATTGTACCAAAGGTGGTCAATTGTGGGTGTATGCTTTTGTGCATACCTTTTGTTTATTTGAGTTGACTTAAATTTCATATTTATGTTTTAATGATTCTATGTTATGTTATATTAATATTATATGATTATGTACACTTGAATCACCTCTAGTCGCGAGTAGTAAAGAAAAAAATTAATATAATTAATTTTCTTTTTTTGGGGGGGGGGGGGATTGGTAAGGAATCTGTAGAGCCCTTTTCGTAGGCCTTTACAGTCATTTACAGATGAGGGTAGTCTCATATTTTTTAATATGTGGTCCAACTTTACGCACCAACTTATGTCGGTGTTAGTGTTAGTAAATGTCATCTGTCACGCACAAATATGCACAATTTGGTGTATGGTAATTCGGGCGCGGTTGTATCCAAACAAGCCAGATGACGTCGAAGCGTGTATGAAGAAAGCCGCATCTCATATCCAGACATGGAGTCTGTTGATTTCTTTATTGTGTACCCATCATTTGGAGCTAGTGTATTTCTGGGACATGACTTCTGAATAGAAGCCATTGTCGGCTCACTCATTACGTAAGTCAGAACCAGGCGTTGTTATAATTGAATATATTTTCATGATTTTTAGTGACTGTATCCGGCGTTGGCATCTAGCTAGCCCCTTCTCGTTAAGGGGTTAAAATGGATCAACCCGATGATGCACTGAAGCCATCCTAATGTTTTAAAGGATTTTTAATGCTCCGTCAGTTCGGCTAATTGATAGGAATTAGTGGAGCGCCGTCATACGTGACACGGCGATCAAGAGAGAGATGAATCAAGTATTGTAATTGACTTTATGTTGTTTTCTTAGACAGAATGTATGCAGTGATCTATAACGTTGGAAGGTAACAGAATCAATATGTACCAGGGAAATGTTACAGGTCAGAGTGGAAGTAGATATACGAAGATTTGTTGTACGGATGACCTTAGAAGTTTTGTTCGGCGACGCAAGGTCAAACCGTTAGATCATTGAATGAACTTGGATACTGCAAGTAATGTAATTTATAAATATGAGCCATATGTTTTTGAACTGTGAAACCATTGATGCAAGTACTGTTTTCCTGCCTTTGCTCGTCCGCGTATTTCGTCCAAATAAAAATGTTGTTGCAAGTCGACATAACGAGTTCGTCCATACCAGTATTGGCACTTGTTGGTGTGCCCGATTGTTATTGAAGTTACAGGAGTTCACCTTCCTGTGAAAAGACATTCGCGTTTTAATTTAAAGCAAGTAGAATCGCCCATGTTAGATCGTTTACATTTTGACACCAGTGACATCCTCTGGTCAGCGGTGTCCACCCAAGAAAAAACGACTCTAACAATGCCATGTTATGTATGTCATTTATGCTATGTTTATGTATGCCATGTTATGTATGTCATGTATGCTATGTTTATGTATGCCATGTTATGTATGTCATGTATGCTTTGTTTATGTATGCCATGTTATGTATGTCATGTATGCTATGTTTATGTATGCCATGTTATGTATGTCATGTATGCTATGTTTATGTATGCCATTTTATGTATGTCATGTATGCTATGTTTATGTATGCCATGTTATGTTTGTCATGTATGCTATGTTTATGTATGCCATGTTATGTATTTCATGTATGCTATGTTTATGTATGCCATGTTATGTATGTCATCTATGCTATGTTTATGTATGCTGTAGTGGATTTTGATGGTATTGTATGGTTGATGTTACCTAGTGTGATGTATGAGGTCAGCTGTGAAGGCTCCTGAGATAAATGTCGATTTGAATTACAGAAGGCCCTTCTTACTACCACTTACGACCTCACACATATCCTTTTTTACTATTGAATGTAGCTACGTTAAAAGTCTAGGGTACTGATATGTAATGTGTTGTGGTAGATTACACACACACACACACACAAATATTTAATAAGTCTAATAATATTAATAAACTTTATAACACACTGAACTAACTCAGGCTGTTTTAGTTTTAAAATTTAAATCTTTTGATAAATTTATTTGTTCTGAACCAAATGTTTAGTTGGTCAGAACATAAGAAATATTATGGAGTTATAAATGGAATGCATAATTGTATGTCATAATAGAATGGAAAATGTGTAATCTAATTATTTCAAATGACTGGTTAATAATAATTATATTAAGATAGTCCCAGG
>JAMPIV010006207.1:550000-712009 GCA_024509875.1 Oreohelix idahoensis | reverse complement strand
ACGACCTGACAGAACTGTGTAAACTTCTTTTAGAAACAACAAAAAAAGATTGTAATAAATTTTTTACATTTTTACTTTATTTTTAAAGTATAGTTTTATTTTTTTTTCACTTTTAATATTATCTTATGTTTTGTAAGTTTTTCTTTCTTCCGTCAAAATATAAAGAACCCTATAACATGAATCATGATAAATTACTTTTACAAAGGCTGCCCTCACCCATGCAAAATACAAAAACCTTTTTATGTTGCATTTTTAAAGATAACGTATCAATATATTAAATATTTGTTCATTAATATTTATTAATATAAAGCCTCACCATGTTAACCCCGCCATTTAATTTATTAGCTTAAAAAAATTACTCAATTTTAATAAAAACCCATCCACTTGTCAACCCTATATTTTTATGAATTAGTATTCATGAAGGCGTCGACTATAGTGCATTATAGTATGCGGATTACCTGTGTAAAAAGCACGTTTGTGGAATATTGCTTAATCTACTTCTATAAATCCCCTAGTAACATACACTCCGCCCTAAAATATAAAAGCTTCATAACCTTGTGAAGAGAAAGTATCTGATCCCTAGAACCCTAACGCAGCTCTTCTTCTTCTACCGTCCGAGTGACTTTTGGAAATCCCCGCCGCTGTTAATTAGCCCTGCTTCGCTCCCATCTCACCCCGCGTACAAATAACCCCATTTTCGCCACCCCCATCCCGCCCGCATTAATTTGGTAATTGGTACCCCCCCGCCCGCCGACTAATTTTAGGTGCTAAAATAAACTTTAATAAATTATCAAGTCCGAAAATTCCATTCCATGACGCACGACCCTCAAACATATTAAAGTTGTTTCAGACCATCAATCATACCAAACTTTTTTGCAGCTATATGACTTAGCGATGTCCGAAACATTAACGACCTCTATTATATTAACATGATGAGATACAGTCCATTAGTGTTACCAGTGATCACAATCAAAGCAATGGCCATCAGTATGATATGAGAACTTAGAGCAGTAAAGTTCTAAAACAATAAAATAACCATATTTCTTATAGAAAAAGAACGGATAGATAACATTAGGCTTCATTATCGATACTTTTAGAAGCAATTACCCTGGGGCCCAACTCGATAATGTCTCCGGCCTTAAGCAAGAATCAAAGTATTGACCAACATCAACAGAACTGTATTCATCTCATTTGCGTGAAAGCCGATCGTTTAGATTTTTAAAAAGTTGAGAAAAAAGCTAACCTTCGACATTGAGGCATAGTTCTTAATAGTTGTTCCGACTATATAGTTAAACAGAGTTATTTATGCCTATGGTTCAGAAGACTTTCCACCCTCCCAAACCCAATCCATGTGTCAATTCATTACCTACCGAATGTAGTATGAAGACTACGTCCTTTAGAAGATTATAAATTCTGTCATTATGACGATATATATTTGTGTGGCTGCAAAATAAAAAGAAGGCACAAAGTGGCAATTCACATGTAGAATTACCTTCTATGTATTCTGGATTCCCCAGACTTATGAATTAAGTAAAAACTATAGCCTTACAGCAAGCTACCGTTAACAATAGCCGAATAATCTATAAAGACACTGTTTTTTTTAATAGTATATTAATAAAGTTTCCGTCTCAAGAAAATACTGACTACTTTAAAGATTCAGCTTATTGTAGACCGCATACAAAACTGAAGAGTTTGTGGATACAACCGATCTTCCCCGCACACTTTCCCAGCCCTAAGTAATATAGTGATTTCAGCCCCCATTTTTAGTTAGACTTCCAAAATCAAAATTTTGCCCTGCTTAGACACCTATCATGAATGGGAACCCAATAAGCCCATACCAGTGACTCACTAAAATGCGTCTTAAAACCTTTGCATTGACTGCCATCAACTTATCCTATTTAAGTAATACCAGATATCACCGATATTTTTTGGTGTACCCCACCCACCCCAGTTTTTGCTCCTATCTTGGGCTGAACCAGAAGTGGGGGAGTATAACATGTGATATAGTTTGTAATATACCCCTAGTCAACAGACCCCCCCCACAGTCCCAATTATGCCTCGGGCAGATGTGATTTGGGGCAGATTCAAAATGGGGTACACACATTTAAAGGTATCTAAATGTCTTGTATAACCGATATTGTGCGTTATATTTAAGCTAACGTTTAAATTTAAGATGTGTCTATACATATAACGTACAAGATCAAAAAGATAAGAAGCTGTGACTTTTGAAAGCGAAGTGATATACAACTTAATAGGTTCGTGATACCACTTTAAAATGGTTTACTCAGTGGATTTATTGAACGTTCAGATGACGCGTTCGTTATTGACCATTTTCTTGTTTCGAATCTTCCTTTACTGTTAGTTCGCATACGGAGCAAGGAATTTTATTTCTTAGTTTACTAAACGCTGTGATTCATTTTCACAGGACTGAAACTTGTTTCTGTTTCAACACAACATTGAAAATTGATTGCTATATTATGTTACATGTTAAGTACTTACACATATAATATAAGGTGTATAATTTTTTTCAGCGGGTTTTTTCGTTAAGAAGTTTGGTGGGATCTTAAAGGAAAATAAGCCACACTTGATTGCGAGTGCTTACTAGTGAACTAAGCGTCTTTCTAAACACTTCTAAAATGTAGGTGCAAGATTATTCTATCAAATTGGGAAATTTTTTTCCTATAGTGACAATTGGTCCCTTATTGATGTTAATAGCTGAAAAGATTGAATTAATCAAAAACAACCGCCGTACTTTTTTAACTTAGTAAATCCATTTTTTTCATATTTTTATCCTGTTACTTTCCAGTTTACTTGATTGTCCTATCATTCTGTTTTTGTTTGTATTCCTAAAGAATAAAATAGGTCTCTCCATTCTTGTTGTATTCTTCAGACGGGTATTATTATATTTATTAGGCTATTTAATGCCATTTTTGGTTAAAAACAGTTTGGCCATATTTTAATGTTTTGTTATTTTTTGGGGATCTTTTTATTTTTTTTTTTTCTATTTAAACATTGACACACATTCCCCATTGCACTGTCTTTATACACTTAACTTTGCGCGAACATAGTAGTCCATATTAAAAAACGGCCATTCAAATTCCCATAAACTATAAACCAAGTTTTAATAATAATTATATGAATGGTATAGGCGGGTGGTTGGGGGGGGGTCTCTGATACGGGGGATTTAGAGTGATTGTGGTACTACATCCTAAGAAAAATGAATACAGATAAAAAACATACAGGTGTAAATAACACCCAGTAACTAACACACACTCAAAACATCAAACAAGTTAAACACATCCCCTTGCAATGCACTCCTAGTCACACTGTCAACAAAGCCACGTAATCAACCCCAACCCCACCTTGTGTCAAGATATCATTCCGCATGGACAACACGTGCCCGATTTGCCATCGTTGCCAACTGACACCGTCCCAATACAAACAAGTAGGTGCACAAAACAAACCGCCTATCTACCAAATAAATACTAGCAAAAAAAGTGAATATTCAATATGACATACCAAGGACGCAAACAAAGTTCGTACGAGCCACTAGTAGCAGAAAGTACCAATGAAGAACAAGACTAATAGATCAACAATCACGCGTAGTGCCTACAAGCGGTAGGCTCTACAATAACACGGCCCACGAACAAAAACATGCTACTTTATTACACACTCCCGAATAGACGAATGATCCCACCTTGTCTCAACAAACCAAATAAAAATTTTAAAACTTGCTCACACAAAAATTGTAGCTAGCAAGTAAGAAACCTAAAACCCTGCTCATCTATTTCGCAAAAATACAAAGTCCGAAGGCGCCGGGGCCCCGTGAAGTTTCCCGACCCAAACAAGGATTTCCATGCCCACACAATTACCTCGCCTAATAGACCCTAAAGAGATCTTAGCAGTATCGCCCAATCTAGTTACAAGCAAATAGATCTTCAAGCTGAACAAACCGCCACCACCTACTACCCCCCCCTCATGTCTGCACAGTCAAATACCCTCATTCTGGTACCCATACACTCAAGCTGAACTCCCATGCAGCAGATCTTCTGTTTATCATATAGACACCTGTTAAAACAAATATAAAGAAAATTATATATATACCCCCAGCTCCTACCTGTCAAGGATTCATAAAACTCAGTGCTGCTGCACATCGCATTCCCTATCAAGCCAGTCAAAGTCCCATAAAAGCCGTCTGAGAATCCCTGATGTATCACCATACCAAACAATTCAACTAGCCTGTCAATTGAAACTTGCTGAAAAAAGGTAAAAACCTGGAGTTTAAATCATTTCGAAATCAGGTCCACTGCTCAAAAAAGGCTTAGACAGAGAAGCTAATATATTAACTATTAGCTGCTGAACAAAAGAGCAATTGCAGATGCCAGGTGGAGGAAAGGAGATTTTGAAGCTGAACAAAAAACATATAGGATCAAAGGGAAGGAAAACAACAAGAGATTTGGACAAAGAAGCTGAACAAAAGGAGATTCGAAAAAGAAGCTGCTGCAGAGGAGAGAAAAACTCAAGTAGAGGCTGAAATCAGAAAAAAGGAACATGAGGAAAGAAAACAGAAGATGGAACTTGATGAAAAACTCGCAACTTTGGAGTTAGAGAAATTGAAATTGGCGAGTACGGGTGCTCAGCAAACAACTTCGAGTACGACAAGGGAGTTTGTTAGTAGGATTAAATTGCCTCATTTCAATCCTTTAAAGGATGACGTAGCAGATTATCTAGATAGATTCCAATTTTTGTGCGATACGCATAACATAAAAAAGGAAAAATATGTTGAACAACTGATGCCATTTTTTTTACAGGTGACACAGTGACTACTCTTATGACAATAGACGAACATGAGAGGACTAATTATGATGTTGTCAGGGCAGCATTACTAAAAAAATATCAACTAAAACAAGAAGACTATCGTCTTCGTTTTAGGACAATGTTGCCAGAAAATGGAGTAGATTTCTCTGATTTTTGTTACAAAGATACGTCGTACATTTACACGATGGGTTGAGTTGTCTCAGATTGAGAAAACATATGAAGGTCTAATGGACTTATTATTGCGAGATAAGGTTTTGTCATCTGTTAATGATTCTTTTCTTGCATTCCTTCATGAGCGTAAGCCTAAAAACTTAAAAGAAATGGAGGAATACTGTTGTCAGTATGCCACAGCACATCCCCATGCTACAGTTAGCAATTCTAAAGTGAAAGAAGGGTTGCCAGCTGCGTCGGCAACACCATATGGCCCTAATTTCAAAAAAAAATTTCAGGGTGCTCAACAAAATTGGAATAGGGGAAGTAATCAAAATTACACTCAGAAGCGGAGTAATCCAACACATGATGGTTCTTCGTCTATGCAGTGGAGACAAGATGGTAGTTCTCGTAATTTTAGTGGTAATAATTTGAGACACTTTCGCAAAGGCTATCCAAATAATAACTATTCAAATTTTCGAGGTAATCATTCTCGACGTCAAGATTATGACGATGGTGAATTTAGAAACCGGGATTCAAACCGGAATGATGAGTACAATAGACAATATGATCACAATTACAGGGGAAATGATAGTCGAAATAATTACAGGGGAAATGATAATCGAGGTAGACCTAGGTTTAACAAGAAAAGACCTTACCAACAGGCAAACTCTGCGCAACAAGAGTTTGATGGAGCCTGTAATACAGTAAATGATAGTGGTAACTCTAGGGCTATCACTGGTTGTGCTTTCGATTTTGGGAGAGCAACTGAATGCCCCCAATGCTTAACATTGTTTGACTCATCAACTGTATCTACGCTAAGTTGTGGTCACCCTCTTCCTGCTCTACCTGCTACAGTTGCGCATGATGGGAGAGGATCTCTCATCTTACATAAAGGTCTAATAAATGATAGGCTAGTCTCAGTACTTTTCGATTCGGGATGTACTACCGTCGGGGTTAAGGAGTCTCTGATAGATCCTTGCTGTGCCACTGGAAAAACAATCAAATGTGTTACATTTGGTGGTACTATGGAAAGCTATCCTACTGCTATTATTAGGATTGACACTCCTTTCTTCACAGGAGATGTCCATGCATGTCTTCTTCCTAATCCTATTGCGGATCTTATAATCGGTCGTATTCATGGGGTTAAGGAATGCACCCCGCAACAAATTTCTAGTTGGGAAGAAGAAAAACATTCAAACGGTCAATGCAGTGATGACAAGAGCTCAAGCTCTTAATCCCCCAACTTCATCTGATAATAGTAATGAAGTTGATAGCCAAGACGAGCACTTGGTGATTTCCCATGACTCGTTTGTTAAACGTCAAGAAGAGGATCCTTCTTTGAAGAAATACTTCCTTCTTGCAAAGAAAGGGGATCCCAATCAAAATACGAATCACAAATCGTATATTACTATGAAGAATGGTATATTGGTACGAATGGTACAACACTCGGACAAGTCTATGCATTCGCAAATTCTTGTGCCTAAGTGTATGAGAGCCTTAATTCTTCGGCATGCACACGATTCTCAGTGTGCTGGACACATGGGTTTTTCCAGAACTAAAACTAGAGTCCTTGCGTCCTTCTTTTGGCCATTCGTGAATAAAGACATCCGAATTTATTGCCGATCTTGCAAAATTTGTCAAGAGGTCAAGTCTAGGGGTCCGAGACATGCTGCTCCTATTCAGGCTGCAGATATTCCGATTCGGCCGTTTCAGAAAATGGCTATAGACATCATTGGTCCGTTCAAAATTAAGTCAGCCAGAGGACACCAATTTATCCTCACTTGCGTGGACATGTGCACGCGTTGGCCAGAGGCTATTCCTCTGAAGAGCATATCAACTGTCGATATCGCTGATGCTCTTTGGCTCGTATTTTCTCGTCTGGGATTCCCCGGAGAAATACTGTCGGATCACGGCACTCAGTTAATTTCGGACGTTATGTCTCAGGTAATGGCTACGCTAGACATTAAAAGGTCTCTCAGTAGTATTTATCATCCAATGTCCAATGGATTGGTAGAACGTCTTAACAGGACACTAAAGAACTTACTTGGCAAGATAACGGAGGATCATCCTGAAGATTGGGACAGGGTTTTACCTGCAGTCCTCTTTGCCTATAGAGAGGTTCCCAACGAGCATACAGGGTTTTCTCCTTTCGAACTTGTCTTTGGCGCGCAACCGCGCGGGCCAATGTCCTTGTTACACGATTTGATAACTTCCGATGATATTGACGATGATACACAATCGTCATATGAATATGTTATAGCTCTTAGAGAAAAGATTATCGAATCGTGCAGGTTAGCAACTTCATCTTCCGAATTTGCGAAAGAAAAAGCTAGGCGATTTGCTAATAAGAAAAGACGCCTACGTCAACTTTGTCCTGGAGACAAAGCATATGTCTTACTGCCCTCAAGAGAGAATAGACTTCTCATTTCTTGGAAGGGTCCATACACTATAGTCTCGAAAATTTCTGATGTCGACTATATTGTCGATGTGGATGGAAGGCATAAAACCTTCCATATAAATATGCTAACAGAGTTTATTGAACGTCCAGACTATTTACAGCCTATTTTCCAGGCGACGGACGACGACTCTCCAGTTCAACATGGTCACATCTCATCCCTGTCCGTTATACAGGATGAGGAAACTATTTTTTCTGACGTGAACTTACCTCTTCCTGCGATTCCACTTACTTCAACGGAATCGTGGAGAGACGTTACAGTCTCTTCCAACTTGTCTTTTGAGGAACAGCGTCAAGTATCCTCTACGTTACAATCATATCAGGATGTCCTTACCGACATTCCTGGACACACAGATGTCATAGAACATGACATCATACTTACTGATCGTAATCCGATCAGAGTAAGACCATACCCAATACCTATTCATTTTCAAGCACAAGTCGAGAAAGAATTGGATGAAATGATTCAACTACAAATAATTGAACCATCCACTTCAGCTTATTCTTCGTCGATAGTTATTGTTCGAAAGAAAGACAATAACATACGTCTTTGCGTTGATTATCGCAAATTAAATCAAGTTACGAAGTTCGATGCTGAACCTATGCCGTTATTAGATGATCTACTTATTAGACTTTCTAAAGCTAAATTCTTTACTAAACTAGACTTGTCGAAAGGTTATTGGCAAGTCCCACTGACGGAACACGCCAAACCTCTCACTGCTTTTTCGACACCTAGGGGTCTGTTTCAATGGAATTTTATGCCTTTCGGGCTTATGAACGCCCCAGCGACTTTCGTGCGCATGATGCGACGAATTCTATCAGATCGTGCAGATGTCATTGCATATTTAGACGACATCTGTCTTTTCAGCGATACTTGGGAAGAACACTATGTGGGTCTAAAGGAATTGCTATCTACTCTACGTGAGCATAGATTGACTGCTAAACCCTCTAAAGCTTTTGTTGGGTTTAGTGAAATTTCCTTCCTAGGTCATCGAGTTGGTCATGGTCTGTTGAAGACAGAGGACCAAAACATTTCAAAGATATTAAATATCTCGGTTCCGAAGACAAAAAAGCAAGTGCGTAGTCTCTTGGGATTGATACAATTCTATGGAAGATTCATTGAGAATCTGTCCTCCATTATGGCACCATTTTCAACGTTATTGAAAAAAGGTTCTCCTAATATGGTGCGTTGGTCCCAAGAATGCCAATCTTCATTGGATCAGGTTAAGAATTTGTTCTCATCTCATCCTATCTTAAGACTACCGACGATTGATAAGACTTTTGTCCTTCGTAGTGATGCCTCTTCCACTGGCATTGGAGCGGCACTAATGCAGGAATATTCAGGAACTCTGCATCCTGTAATGTATATTTCTAGGAAGCTGAATGCGGCAGAAAGGAATTACTCGGTTTTGGACCGTGAATTGTTGGCTATGGTTTGGTCCATTCTTAAGCTACAAAGGTTCCTTCTGGGCGCGCATTTCTTTATGGAAACCGACCAAAAAGCTCTTACGGCTATGCAAAGTAAGGATTTGAAGAGCTCGAGATCTACTCGTTATGCTATTGCTCTTCAGCCTTTCCATTTCACGGTGCGAGCTATCCGTGGTTCGGATAATGTGATGGCGGACATATTGTCTAGATGCCCACATGATTCCAGTTAAATCTTGTGTCCTAGTTTTTCCTGATATATTTTCAGACTTAGGTCTGTCCTTAATATCATAATATGTTGTAATACAAATGTATTTGGATGATGTTTAGATAATTTAACAAATTTCATTTTGTCCATCCATCAGTGATATGTTGCTAAAATAGCATTGACATTTGTATATTGCTATGGTTATATTATTTAGTAATGTTTTGATATATGATTGGTATTGCCAGCAACTTAGGTTTCTTGAATGGTATCCCTTAGTTTGTTTGGCTTAAAGGAAATATTTTCTCCTATGTTGGGAGATGATTTGTACCCTCTTCTATTGTACCTGATATTAGGTTCATTGTTTGCATGAGCACAGAAGTGATACTGGTGCTATCTTGCTCATGAACATATTAAAAAAAAAAAAAATTGCATTTTTTTTTTTACAGGGGGGTGGTAGTAATGTTGCTGTCATTTTCGACGGAGTCATCTGTCAAGTTATTTGCTTATGTTTGTATCATAAGTATAATTGTGTCTTTACCTGCGATGTCAGGTTGATTAGGGGTTGTCTTCCCTTGTTTATTCATTCATTGTGTTTGACCTTTAGGGTCAGAGGTTGACAGTTCGGCGTAGGCCTATGGGAAGGTTTTTTAAGCGGGAGAGAGATATACTTCCGGCAAGCCGGGGAAGGTCCTGTTTTTCTGAAGGGACCAAGAGTCCATTGTTTTTTCGGGGAGAATCTTCGAAGTAACTGCTATGGCAGTTTTCCCCAGTGAATCTCTGTGCGTCGGGATGACGACAGAATTCCTTGTGATGTTCTGAGGATTCATTTGCCAGGTAATACCGACCTTTATGCATTATTACGCTTTTCGGTGGCAGAACATGTAAAGGATTACCTAGGGTGAACAGCAGCTCACTGATCCGCCATTTCAGAACATATATATTTGTGCTCGAGGTAGCCATCCAAGACTGTTAGTCTTATATTGTCCAGAAATCCAGTGACGAAGATATATTGTGGGAGCCGCAGATTGGCGGAACTTCTATCTACAATAAGTATTACTGCAGGGTTGATGATAACCTATTTAACAGAAGTACACGGCCGACGTCAGAACGAGGCCTGTGCTTTCGGCTATTATACTACAGCCTGATATGTGCAATTGGCGGGGAGTGCCAAGTTGCACCTATGTGTCCAAGTGACTAAGGCATCTGACGCGTTTAGTCAGAGACGCCAAGGGCGACGCTACGAACTGTCATTATTGAAGAACTTTGCTATTGACCATGCACGTCTATTCTGATGTTTACCTTTTTGAATGCCAAATGTATACCTATCGATGTCAGGTCAGCATGACCTTGTTACACTGACTGTTCCTGTTGATACTATGTGTGTTCCCGTCAATAAATGTCTTGAAACATGCCTGCAGTGTCAAAGCATCCTTGATTACTGCATGTGAGAGTATGGGTTGCAGGATCTACATCTATACGAGCCTAAACACATTCGCGCCTTCATTCGCACCCACACTCAATTCATCATACGCTCGCACTACACATCTAACAACATGTATACTGTCTTGGGCCAGTGATCACATCAACAAGAAAAAAAAGACAGTTACAGATACCTTCCTTTATCTTTGCATCGCTAACTTGCGGAAACTTTTCTCGAAGATAAGTGAAAGCTTTGCTCGTTTTATCTAACGCTTTTACGAAATTCTTCATGAGCCCCAACTTTATATGTAACGGTGGTAAAATGATGCCGTCTTTGTTAACTAATGGCTCATGTATTACATTTTTATGCCAGAGCTGCATACGATCCCTGATAGGCCACACCTTTCTTGCATAATGTTCCTGTCTGTTGCGGCTGTCCCATTCACATAGGAAGCAACAAAATTTAGTATACCCAGTCTGCATGCCCGTGAGAATTGCAGTGACCTTTAGGTCTCCACAAATCCGCCATTGGTAGTCATTGTACTTTATTTTTGCCAAAAGTATAGCCATATTGTCATAAGTTTCTTTCATATGAACAGAGTAGGCGACTGGAATTGATGAAAATAAATTTCCGTTATGCAATAACACGGCTTTTAGACTAGTCTTGGAAGAATCGATGAAAAGTCGCCATTCGTTGACTATGTGCTCACGACCGAGGTGCACCATTAGACCGTTTACATCTTTGCAATAGCAAATGCCATCATCCATCTCAAAGTATTGAACAAGTTCTCTGTGTCTATGACGAAATTTAGATATCGGAGTATTGGGCGCTAAAAGATTCCATTCTTTGAGTCGCGAACCAAGTAATTCCGCTTGTCCTTTGGTAAGAGCGAGATCACGTATTAGATCTGAAAGTTCTGAATGGTTAATTAAGTGAACACCATCATTCACCGGTATATAATCCGAGTCAGAATTAGTTTCTAAAGCAGGTAAACTATCACTTTCTGATGGTTCATTCACGTCCAACGGATATTGTTATGGTGGAACTGGGATCGGACACGTGATTGGATCATGAGGCACTGGTTTCGATACCGATTCTACAACTTCTAGAAGCCATATTTCGCTCAGAATTATTTCAAAATACAGTAACTATTTGAAAAATAGCGTAACATATGTCATGCATCTTTTAGCAGTATAAAAAGTAGAATTATTTTGCATTTTATTAATTTTTAATAAGTTATATAGTAAAAATGAAACGGAGCAAATAACGGTTTCCCAAAAATATATTTATTCACAAATATCTTAAGAACCCGACGTGATAGAGATAAACGGATTTCAGATTTGAAATCAGCGCAAGAAACTGACCTAAGAACACTTATTCTTATATAAGAAAGAAAAATGTTGTTTGTCAGTGTTATTTTTAGAAATATGTGTACATGTACTCGATACATTATGTAATCCAATTATCCGAACATTTGATTATCCGAACGATGCTCGGTCCCATGGGGTTCGGATAAATGGAGTTCTACTGTATATATATATATATATATATATATATATATATATATATATATATATATATATATATATATATATATATATATATATATATATATATATATATATATATATATATTTGAAATTGAACCATAATTTTATTTTGTATTCAATTGAATTTTATTTGAAAAATTAACAAAGAACAAAGAAGAAAAGATATTGTACATAAATAAATTCTAAATTGTACCAACAGTCTTTATCGAATTATTTAAATTTGGTCTAAAGTTCTTGGTGTGTAGTTAATTACCCCTAGCAGAGTTATTGTCTAAGGTTAGTCTGGAGAGGAGCCCATAGGAATCTAGATAGCACATTACCATCTCATCTAGGAACCTATACAGCTTGACTATACCTTTGATGTCGATACACCATTACTCTTTTCAGAGAATGGGGTATTTCTTGTAAGACCAGTCTCTTATCTGGCACTATCCTGGTATCATCTGATACATCTATTTGTCCAGGATAATATCACCATCATTATATCTTTCCTCTCGCCACAAGATTTATATTTACTTTACATTAAAATGAAAAGGTTAATAGTATAGATAGAATATGTTTACATTTACATTGGTTGAAAAATGTTCACAATATAGATTGAATATATTTTCAGTTACATCTGCACTGGTTGAAAAATGTTCAGAATATACATCGAATATATTTTCATTTACATCTACACTGGCTGAAAAGCTTCAAAACATTTATTATTTTTTAGTGAATAGGTTTACATAGACATTTAAACTGGTTTGTACTTCATCTTTTCCTCTCTGCTCCTTATGAAACTTGGGACTACTTGTGCTTTTAGTTCTCTAAGAGACTAGCAATAAAGCAGTCACCAGCCCTTGCAGTGGTGGTTCATGAAATCAGCATTCTATAGGCTGAGGTTGCCAGCCTCAAATGACTTGAACACCCACTAGCGATTTTCACATATTAATATTCATATGGCAATAAATACACGGTGTTTCAAAAATAATATCGGTATGGTATTTTGAAGGTGTATAGTTTTGGTAACTGCAAACTTACAAATGTTTGGTTTGCACCAAACGATAGGTAAACTTTCCGAGTTTGGACAGTTACCGGATTCAAAAAAATGTTTTTCATTTCAGCCGCTAGACGGCGCAAGGAATGAAAATGGAACGAATAACAAGGGATCAGTTGGAGCGAGTGTGGAGAGAATTGGACTACCGCTTAGATGTGTGCCGTGTAACACGAGGGGCACACATTGAGGGATTGTAATGTAAGAGATTAAACTTTGACAAGTTTACTTTCTTTTGGTGCAAACTGTATATTTTTAATTGTTCAATAACCAAAGTTATATGCACCTAAAATACCGACATTCTTTTTGAAACACCCTGTACATATTAGTTCACATGTTAGTAATGAAAAATCTAGAATGTAAAATGCACAACTTACGCTCACAGACTGTTTGCTCAGAGGAATAAAGGCATTGGAATAGGCCTCTTACACGTGTTCTTAGGGGTCGTTATTTTAACAATGAATTCCCGCTTTGACTCTGTGCTTTAGATTCCTCAGATTCCTGGTGTCCTTGTTAAATGGTATAGTTTATTCTGGGCTCTGAAGTCCTCAAAATTGCCCAAACAATGGTCCGGTTCCGATATAAGAATCTTGATTCTCGTCTTAACTCTGGCAGTCTGGTGGTCGTCTTGGCAAGCGACTCTCACGGTGTCTTAAAATTGAAACGTGTCAGGTTATATTCACAGTTTTTCCCCGCATTTGTTTGTTACGATGCTAAGCAGGGCTCCAATCGTTCAAAAAATGCGTATTTTGTGGGGTAATTCAAAATATTTCCACGCAGCAAAAATTCTGCGCGTAATGCAGAGGTGACCTCTCCAATATATGGCAATACAACATCCAATTGCATTCTCTGCAAATGCCTATAATTACATCTTACTTTCCTCAAGGTGTGCAGGAAACCATTATGTCATTCCTATGCGCTGACAAATAAGTTATCTTCCCGTAGTGGCTATCAAACTTTCCGCGTATTACCATCTTGGCGAAGAACGCACCTTGGCCTTATCAGCGATTAAACAACTGCGCTGGGCGATTTTAGTGTTAATCTGTAGTCTGATGTCGGCCACACCCGAGATTAACCAACACGGTTGTCGGTTAATATTGCATCACCTGTCTACTCTCTCAGCAGGGATGGTCGGTAAACAGACAAGACGAATTATTGCTGAGAGAAGTGTAAGAATGTTTGAAAATACAAAATATCTGTTACATAGCAGAGAAAGAAAGAGGTGCCGACCATTTAAAAGCATGTAATTAGTCAGTAAAACAAATGTAACTGATTACTGGCGTAGTGAAGCAGAGATCGACCCAAATAATGTCACTATATATATATACTCTTTTACCCTTGCGGCACATGAGGATGTTGTTTCGGCTTTCTTGCAACCCCAGAGGACTTCCCCAACTCAACGGTGGAGGTCACACCAAACCCATCTATTGGAGGATGTACAATGCCACGAGAATGATGGTATTCTACCCTGCAAGGGGGAAAGGGGGGGGGGGGGGGTCAGAACAGTAGTAGCAGAAGTAGAGCTTCTCGACCGGCACGAGCGACAAGTGTTAAAACAAAACCATACTTATAAAAAAATATGTCGTCCTCTCTATTCCATAAATTCTCGCAAAACTTTGTTAGAATTAAGTGTCTGGCTGCATCAAATTCTGTGGATAATATTGCAAGGCTGTTGAGTCTATCTTGGAGCATATTTAACCTACAATAATTTCGAATCAAATCTTAATTTGGAAAAGCTTCTGTCCCCTTATGCCACAGTGAGAAGAATCTACATGCGTAGAGCGACAATTGAAAAAAAAATCCTGAAATCCGGTAGCTTCCTTATTCAAAGAAAAGAATTTCAGGATCTTCAAAGATTTTCCAGTGTACGGAAAAAAAAGGAAAAAATAATTCGCTTAAGTACTTCCATTTCCTCAACAAACATACGACTATCGAAATTTGCTAATTTTACAGCTTAACAAGTTCGTTTTCCTCAATGAGCTTGAAGTATGTTAGCAATATTTTCTAACTTACAGCCTATTTTCGTAATTCTTCCTTTGTAATTTCGTGAAATTACTAAAATTTACGTTATTCGTAAACTGCATATGTAAGTAGCTGTCGTAGATTTTTGATAGGGGAATTAAGACGTGGGTTGGTCACTTCTGAATAGATTAGAATGAGTGATAGCCACAGTGAGAGATGATAGTAGAAATAGATTTCCACGAGTGAGATGGTAGAAATCAATAGAGGCTGTCTCTGAAATCGAGAATCTTTTCTCTCTTTTAGCCTATCTTCTACAACAGATCTAGAGAGTCAGACATATTAATATATATATATATTACCACTCACGTGCACACACACACAATTTACGACATGTAGACGCACACACGTGGGAAAACTATAACAATGATTATATAGATATTTTGGAACGAGCTGACCCGTACACTGATTAAGTTTTAGTGGATTTAATTTATCAGAAAAATTCATCACAACACGTAAAATTTACATCGAGCATATACAAATAGTCATAATATCAAAAAAATGCGACAGGAATGATAGACCCACAGTATGATCCTTCCCCTCGATGTTTAGCCCACAGTCCTGTTAAAAGAAAAGATGATAGCCCCAAAGAGTCACGGATACATCTGCTGTAGTCTAATGATTTTCCCTTTTTAAAAGGTATGAGCAGACTGTGATAGTAGTATGATCTATCCTAAGGCAAATATTGTTAGCAACAAAAAACTTGCATAAAGGAAATTAAGACAGCAAACTGGGTGCCAAAATACAACAATAAAGGAATCACTCAGTCCTGCATTCACTCTATTCATTCAGCCGTGATCACGGTCTCTCATGCGTACTTACAGCTTTGGTAGCAACTTCTGGAAACACAATTTTTGGACATGCACATCATCATCATCATCATCAGTTGCCATCTCCACAACGAAGGTTGGCTGTAATGGATCTCCAACGTCTTCTGTCTCTTGTCTTGGTGGTGCACTCTGATAGACTCTTTCCTGTCCATCTCTTGATGTTATCTTCCCACTTATAGCGCTGTCTTCCCCTTGCACGTTTGCCTTTAACTCTCCCTTCTGTTATGGTCTTCTGCAAGGTACATGCACATACAGACTCTCAAATGGTAGACTTGGCCAAGAGAACACCAGTTCCAAAAAGACAGGTTGGATTCACTTCTTCAGGGAACGTTTTCTTGGTTGTTCTTATTTTTGGATCTCTGTTTAAGTCTCATTAAAATTGTCCAGGCACGTACGTTAACAGCGAGCACAGTGTCAATAGCTTAGGTTTCTAGAAATGAGGAATGTCAGGTCGATGTCTACTTTCAGGATAGGACTATATTTGGTCACTACACCACTAGTCAAAACTCCGTCGGAATGTCACTGATAGGAATATGTTACTTGCCGCAAGGGCTGAAATGTACTTGAGATTTTCCTCTGGAAGAATTAAATCAGGCTCGATGGGCCCGTTACTTCTTTAAAATCTTAAAGTTCATGTAAAGGTTATACACCAAGTCTTTAAGTAAAGAATGTTTTAGTTCTTCACAGATATTTCTCGTGTACTCAAACGCTGGCAAAGTTGGGTTACCCCAGTTTTCACTGTATAAAGAAACAACATATGAAATATTTATACATACTATGTACTTCGGTTATAACTTACATTATCAACTTGAAGCGGAGGCCTTTGTCGTAATTTTTATCTGAGAGGGTGCTGATGAATATTGGTCCCTTTAGAGTGTAAAGTGATATTGAAGGCTCTGTGAGAATAAGGATTTAGGTGAATGAGGTAGTAGATTCACAAGCGCTGGGAAGGAGCAAGGACAGTCTCTTATTACGACAATATCTGTTTTCTCACAGACTACTCCTATCTCTCTTCTGCACAAACAATTGTTTGTCAGTTCCAGTCGCTCAGGCGCGCTCACCGATTTGGTGATTCTGTCGCTCAACGTACATGAATACAAACTACACAGATGGGAATGTTTGGAGTTTTAGGCCAACCGACAACCAACACAAATAAATATTCATACCTTTATTCTCATAAAGGACTCACACATAATTGTACATTTACAGTCAAAAATCAAAGGTTACAAAATACCAATATAACTAGGGAAGAGGGGGTTTTTGAGGAGAAATATCCCATCCACCGTTTCCCGTTTATATCTACTAACCGACAAAACCCGGTCCCAAAGACAAGAAAGGGGGGGGGTGGGTGATCAGAGATAGGCAATTTAACCCACTGGTAAAGTTATTACTCTGAGGCAAGGGGTTACAGAAAAAAAGGGGGGGGGGTGTAGAGGAAAGCTAGGGTTCTCAATTGTCTCCCTTTAAATCAACAAATTTTACGGGAGGGGGGGAATGAACACAGTTACCCAATCCCACTAGGAGAGATCCCGTACAAGGAATATAATGCACCTTAGTATAAGGTCGAACTAATTAAAAGGGTAAAGAAAAGATAAATCTCCTTTCATTCAAAAAAACACACTAGGGCTGGCCATCCCAACAAACACACACGCAGACTTACCGAAAGGTGAATTCTGGCACTTCATAGGAAATACATAAAAAAAACAGCACTAAACCTTGGCTTAGGTAAAAGTAATTTCTTCCGTGTACAGCCCCAGATTTTGCGGGTTGTTTAAGTTAACAAAGTGTCCCGAAATCGCTGGACGTTGAAGTTTAACGGTACTGTTTGTTTATTAGATAAAGTTCCTAAAGAAAGGCACAGGCACTTGGCTAAGCGTGAGGTATGGTGTGGTTCCTAAAATTGGCACAGCTGGTGGAGATAACTTCCTTTTTCCGTAATGTCACAAGTTAAGAAAAACACTGAGGTAAGTTCTTCTTCGGGGGGGGGGGGGGGGGGGGGGGGGGGTTAAAATCCACTGAATATGCGTGACAGACAGTGTTCAGGTATCGATGCTTTTTCTTCACAAATAGGGGCAGTGAATAAAAATATGTTCTGCTTCCAGTTGTCTTTAAGGGCTCTATATGAACTAGTATTTTTAAAGTGTTTCTTGAATGGCTTTTTTCTCAGTTACGTTCAGAGGAGCGGGGCCCATTACAGGTCGCCACAAGTTTAGCTTTAAAAAAGTTCATATGTTACTGGAGTTATCGAATTGAGTTTGGCAGAACTCTGTATATAATTAATAATTGCTGGGATGCAGGTTGAATGATCGTTCTGAATGAAAGATAATCAAAACAAGAAATGCATTACAAATCATATTATAATCTGACGCGATAAATTACAGTTAGCCTATTTACTTATTAGCGTCGTCAATTAACAAATCAGGAAAACTTCCCGTGAGTTAAAAATAATTAAAAGCACATCTATCTATACAGAACTAAACTGTATTAAAGTTATAATTCTCTTTAACGTCTGCAAAATAAATTTACGCGTCAATTGTATTAGGAAATACTTTTAGCTGTAACATTAGTTTGCACTAGAACTTTGAAAAAATGGGTTTATTTAATAAGGTTAAATTTACACCACAATCCATTGAAATCAATAGAAATAACTCGACCAATGATCACTCGAAGCTAATGTATAAATTACCGTCTGCACAGAAAGAATACACTCCAATAGTCACGAAAGTAGATGAAATCCAGCAGGAATCCGACTATGCTAGTGCAACTAGGATTCTGTCAGAGCGAACGATAAAATGTAGTTTATCGGAGTTCTCTATTTATACTTCTCGAATGTAACTTGAATGGGGCGTGTTAAATTTTCGCACCTTTCTTGAACTTGAGCAAATTTCGAGATACCTCGCCGTGGTGTTAACAGCTGCGATTCCTTCGTTTTCCCCGGTCTACCGATTTCCTTCCGTCTCAGGCTTGCTTGCATGAGGGTGTGAAAAGTTTCCGAGAAGCTAACTCTGTGAGCTGCGGGTCCCTGATTCTTTAGATCGCGGCCGCTCCACGTTGAATTCTGAAGATCAGCCTGTTCTTTGATGGTACCGCTGCATGCCGGTAAAAGTTACAACAGATGATCAGGGGTTCTAAAGTTATGAGAGGCCAATATTCTGTTATCATCCATCGAGTCAGGGAAATTCATTTGTCATACTTAGACGTACGTCACAGCCTTGACTTAACGTTTAAACTTCCAGTGAAATAAGTTATATTCATAAAATCAGTCATCATGAATTAGAAATACATACGTATTTCGTCAATACTCAGTGATGGATCTGTGCAGTTATAAGTTAAGTAGGAGCCGCGCTAGCGTAGTGGTTACAACACCGCTCTGGCGACCGGGTGATTCAGGATCAAACCCGGGCGACGGCATTTGAGGATTTTTCGTCGACCGGGATTTGGACTGGATTAACTCGAGACCTGGCGAGGACATTTGAAGGAGTGTCGTCGACCAGGGATTGGCGGCTCCTGAGCCGACCCAGCTCTAATGGGTACCTCCGAAATCGGCGAGTATCTGCCTGAATGGCGAGGGACACCTGTCTCTGTACAAGAAAAGGGATACTCACGTAAAATCAATGTCAGGTTAGACATACATACTAACCTGAGATTTCGCCTCGAGTATTAGCGGGCGTACGAAAAAAAAAAAAATAAATAAATAAGTTAAGTTTAAAAAAAAATATTCTCGTCTGATTATTTAGCAGTTAAATTAAATTTATTTTAGCTACATGATTTTTAAGCTAGAAATTATAATTTATTCTGCTTTCCACTGAAACACGTCAGCTAGAGAATATAACAGACTTATAAATTACTCACTCTGCACAAAAGAAACTAGGGAAATAAAATAGGCGATTTAACACTTAATCACTCACAAAATACTAGATATATTATATTACCTCAACACAGAACTACAGGCGATCGCACAACTTAGAATTATACGCTGATATATATATATATATATATATATATATATATATATATATTTGAAGTCTAGAAGCTCGGCAAATTGTCGAAACAAACTGAGAAACTTCGCTATACAGCTTATTCTTTACACGAGCAACCTGTCTACTGCGAATATTGAGGACTGAATGAAATAAAGTTTAAAACTCTCGTTAATATCTTAAAACCCTGACAAAGGATGCACGCTATTTCCAAAACCCCGCAATAGCGCCGGTCTCTCCCCTTCTCTTAACACTTCCCATAAACTCAGGCGACTGGCCATAACATGCCAAGAGTGCGTCTTCACACCTACTGCTAAGAAACTGTTCGTAGCGCTACGTGTCAGATGGAAATGTAGACAAATGTCTGCTATCCCACGTCTGACAGAATGCATTCTCACACGTTTACCTCGAGAATCTAGCTCAGGAGCGCCGTGTCATGAGAAAAGTATAGACACATGTCTGCTTTCTGTGTCTGACGGAATGCATTCTAACGCTCTACGCTCACATCCCGGGGACTGACACATTATGCAATAAATGCGTGGCTAACATGAGCAAAAAAAAACGGTAAAGTCAGTAAAGTCAGAATGGGAAAGTAAATTTTTCCGCAAACGAACGAATGCGAACAAAACAGGAAAAGGATAAAAGAGCGATAATAAAGTAGAGGACACGGGTAGAAAAAGAAAAGAATATAGAAAATTTATTGATCATAAATCTCTATGCGACAGTAGCGAGGCATTTTCTTCCTTTAAACAGAAGTTAGCATTCTGTAAAATATCATTTAGTTTAAATTCCCCACCTTTCTATTGATGGACTAACAGAACAGAAAGGAGATCGTCAGGCGGAGATAAAAGTTGCACTGTTTGGGTGTACAGATGTTTTTCCTATAACGTGGTATATGTGTTCCTAGAAATCTCAGCGCTGGGGAATTTCGCGAAATAAAAATACCATAAAAATGGGGGGGGATAGGGTTACATTTTACAGGGTAGCGCAAAGCATTGTCACTTCGTGAAATGACCGCGTATGAACTAACACGATTTCGCATTTTTGTGATTGTATTCCCCTATTTATCTACCGCGTTATGAACAAATTCGCGCATTACAAACGTGCGTTGTGACAGAAGAGACTGTATTAAGTGGTCTTAATTTTACAGCCTGGAAAACTATGAACTGGATATTTCCTGTTTATACCATTTAACATTATGTTATGATTGTGTTATTACTTGTTGGATAAGAATTAAAATTTCTCAACTGCAGCACTTGTCTTTACTCAACTGTTTTTAATTCAGAGCTATGTACTATGAAAAAAAAAAATTGAAACTGCAAGGGTCTACATATAATTAAGTTTGTAATCTATCAAAACGTGAAGTACCGCAAGCAAGGTGGAACATTAGCAATAAAATATTACGTTATGTGCTGAACTGGTATGAAGTTCACTCTGTTCTGTATTTTTCTCATGTATTGATGCAATTGTGAAAAAACTGGAGGCAGCGGAAATGTGGTTTTTGAGAATGATACTGAGAATATCGTGGACAGAGAAGAAAACAAATGCCGAGGTATTGACAGCTGCGGGTGTTAATAGATCGCTCATCAAAACCATCAGGAAAAGACAAATGAAATTTATGGGACATATTAACAGAAGAGGAGGAGTGGAGGAATTAGTCTTATGTGGGAACATACCAGGTAGGAGAGGAAGAGGAAGGCAGAGAAAGATGTAGGTGGAAAGCTTAAGGTAGTAGACTACCTTGTAGGGTAAAAAACTCAAATTTTCCTTTCAGAATCAAACAACCATGGGTATAGTGTTAGTATGGACTTAAAATTTTTGTCCACATAATGACCTCATTAATTATGCAAATTAGCTATCCAATATGGCCGCCGTAGTGAATAAATTATACACCTTTTTTAAAACATCATAACTATGTTATTTTTACTAGGATCTGACTGAAACTTGGCAAATTGAATTTGTATATATAGCTTGAGATTTTGACCTAAAATAACAGATATTGACCGAAAGGTTGATTTGAATGAATTTTCAAAATTTATATTTCTTGAATGTTTGATATTTGTGCCTCATTATATATGCATGATGGTCATAAAACTAAAATTTTGAATTCAATTGTATCCATTTTAGGTCATAATCTGTAAGATTATATGATAACCAACTGTGTTAATTTTCATGTCAATTGAATGTACAGATCCAGAGATATCTTGTTTCAAAGATCACCAATTATGCTAAAAAGACAATTCCGAGAAAACAAAGAAAAACAGAAAAAGAACTCACAAAATGAAGTTTAATGAGCTCCTGTTGAATAAAGGTCTCCTTCTACTGCAGCTGCAGTGTCTATGAATCCCATTTTCAGTGCTCTCAGGGTCTTTCCATTGCAATGTCCTTACTTGCTGAATAGATCCTGTGCAGCGTTCTCCTGTATGCTTTCTTTGCCATGCGTTGACTTGTGTTCATGTATATCGAAAAATTCTGCAATGCACTGTGGCCTTTCCCAATAGAACGCACAAATGCCACCATTCGCACATTTACTTCTTTGTTTGTGAGTAGCTGAAGATGAAACATCAGAAGTATTGAAATTGGCAGTCCATTCGCCACTGTTTGTGCGCTTGATACTGATTTCATGACAAAAGCCATTCCGAGTCTCTTCGACGATCTCACAGGTCAGTGAGTACTGATAACATTTGTCACATCTAAAGTTAGCGCATAAAAACCCAAACAGTAGTTTTACATCCATAAGGATAAACCCATTTCCTTTGTTGTCATTTTTAGCTTGTCCTTCACTTTCTTGGACCTTTATTTTCTTTGCTGAGGAGCACAGAGGTTTTATAGCGTCACTATCGACAATAGGTGTCTCATTTTCAGGCAACGGTTTGTTGGTGTACACGCCTCCCAGTCTTTGTCTTATTTCTCATTGTGAACAAAAGAAGCTCTGCTAACTACTATTATACAGAATCAGTATAAAACTAGCAATAAATAGAGTTGATGTTGGTGAAAATGCACTATGCATGTAACAAATGTTGAAATTTACGATCAAAGCTTTCTAGACACACACTTTTGAAAAATTCACAAGAAATCATTGAGTGATTCCCCGTGGAAAAGTTATAAATATTTTTTTCCTGTTGCCTATGTATAATTATAATTTCGCAGTTTTACAATTATGCACCTTCTTGTTGGGTCATTATTCACATGGTAACCAACTATAAACATTGGTTGCTATGCAAATCACTCAAGGGGGCGTGTGTAGAAAAAACACTGATTCCTATCAAACCAGAGTATCTCTAAGCTTCTATGAATTATTTTTAGTTCAAGAACATGTTGACGATGATTTAAAGCATGAAAATGAAAATTGTTGGATTTTTATTTTTTTTAAGCTTTTCTGGGTATACTTCTACCTTAAACAACTCGGCAACAAACAACAGCATGGGCAACAACAACCACTTTAGACTATCAAAAGGAGGGTCATGATCGCCAATGCCTGTTCCAGACCAGGCACCTGAAGAAGATGGATGCAGCCATCTTCTGGTATTTCTCAGCAATCACGCGAGCTAAGTCATGCAAGAGAAACTGCTTAAACAAGTTAACATTTAGCTACTACTCAGACAGTTTTGTCTCTTTAGTTATTGTGAATGTTTTCCCCACATATAACTTCATATAAAACCAGACATGTTTTTTTTTTTTTTTACATAAAACTTTTCTTAAAAGAAGTAATCGATTTTTTTTTTTTTTTTTTTAAAGCTTGAGGTGTAAACCAGAATGCGGGGCACGCTGGAACGCGGGGCCCAAGTGGGTCAAAATCTGTCCCAATCCTGCCCTGTACACAGACGAGCATGTATACACGTCAAAACAATGCCGGGAGAAGAATTAAGCACACTAGGTTTACCCAATAATTTTTCACATGTGAATCTGCCATCACGTGTGAGTGAAGACTTTCATTCGACTTTTTGCAACATGCCTCTGAAGCAGACACTAAGATATTCACAATACCCCCCCCCCCCCCCCCCCCCCCCCCCAAAAAAAAAAACGATATTTCTCAACCAAAAAGCACAAGTATGGCCAGCAGGTGGGTCTGAACATCAATCTGAAGAAGACAGAGGTCATGACCCTCAATGTGGGTAATCCTGAGCTAATAACAATAAGGAACCAGAAGCTAGAACAGACAGGCACATTTACATACTTAGGATGCATAGTAACGCCAGACAGCGGAAAAAGCAGGGACATCAACAACAGAATGAATAAAGCGAAAACAGCCTTTGCTAATCTCAACAACATCTGGAAGTCTTCCCAGTACAGCACAAACACCAAATTTAGATTATATGAGAGCTGCGTACTTTCTGTCCTTCTCTATGATCCGGAATGCTAGAGAGTAACAGAGAAGGAAATGTCAGGAAATGTCAAAACTGTCCTCTTTCCACACAATGTGCCTACGGAAAATTCACCGAATCTTTTGGCCGAATACCATCACCAACCAAGAACTACTTATTCGGAGTAACCAAGAGGACATGCACACCATCATAGCTGGCAGACGCTGGAGTTGGGTTGGCCACGTCCTCAGAAGGGACCCTGATGCCATTACAAGAACAGGTATGCTATGGACCCCCGAGGGAAAGCGAAACAGAGGCCGACCAAAAACAACTTGGCGGAGAACTGTGGAGGCTGAGATGCAAAGAATAAACTAGAGTTGGGGCACTGTACGAAGGATGTCCGCCGACCGAACAAAGTGGAAGTAATTTGTTGCTGCCCTACAAGACGCCACCGGGCGTGATGGCCACTGACTGCTTTGACAGTCGGCGACTAAGGATCAAAGCAGAGAACACGCATATGACACCAGCAATATTTTTAACGGCATCTGTTATCTGTCTTCCAGGAAATTTAAATTAACATACTCCATGTTACAGAGAATACAGACTTCATGCAGACGTGTATATACGTGCCACACAAAAAAAAAAAAAAAAAAAAACTGTAAGTGATGGCAGTCCGCGCTACCCAGCTTGGCCATGCACTAATCTTCCCGCAGTTTTAATAAAAAGCGGACGAAAATAAAATTTAGTGAAGACAAGAGATTATAAATACTCATTTTAGTTCAAGTCAAAACATTAACCTGTACTAAATCATTTTAAAACATTACACTTGAGCACACCACACAAAAAAAGGGAGCACAAATCTGACATATCAATACGCAATATATAGTGCGTAATAACGGAGAAAGGAAATTTCGGCGCATATAGAGTTAAAAATAAACCTGAGCAGTTATTTCTTTTGTCGTTTCCTTAGTGACGTGACAGTTTCAGCGACTATTAGCACATGTGACGTCAATAAACGACCTTTTATTTCCCAGACAGGACGTCCGTTCTATTATGAACCTGCGCTAAAAATATGTCTTTCTCGCGCTTGGAAAATGCGAAAATTACCGACACATACTTCAAAAGTACGATTGGTAGAGTGGTTATAGAGCATGCCTGTCGCTGCAAAATTGCTAGGTTTTGGGTTCGAGATCTGGCAGTGTCACGCTCCAGTCTACCCAGCTGTAACTAGGTACCTGACTCTGTTCTCGAGGTCAAGGAAGGCAAAGGCAGCGAGGAAGGGAACGGGGCATACCACCTTATAAAGCTTCGACCTAGTATAGTGAAGTCTCTAACTCGTCAATCCCTACAACAGTATTTGCATTGGGAATACCCTTACCATTATACTGTTAAAAAAAAGTAAAGTAAAAGTGGTCCCAAAAAGGGGTATGAGAGTGAAGTGTTAGAGACTACAGAATATGGCTACTTCTCCCTTAGAAAGGTAAAGGATCCCGTACACGCCCATTCAGGCACATTGGGGATATGGTTGTTAAGCCCATATTTTCTTGACCACACACGGCACACTAGGGGTGATATGGTCAGCATCACGCTGGCCGCCTTAACCTTCCCCGGTTCGTCTGCGGTCTATAAAAAAAAATCCCACTTCAACTGGGGATAGAACCTTGGACCACTGAGCTCGGAAGCCAGTGCACTAACCATTGCGCTACCGCGGCTCTTCTCCCTTAGAAAAAAAGGCGACTATTATTATGAGGAAGGTCATGTGACTGTCAACCTCATCATGTATAAAGCTAACTGCTATAATGATTTTTTTTAAATTGAAATATATTTCTACTCCCTCTCTCTCTCTCCCTCAATTCCTATTCACCCACGCGTAGACTTTTCAAATACTTTATGAGTTCTGATTACATGCCCACCGCCCCGCCCCACCCCCAATCGGATTATCTTTTCTTATAATATCAACTGTAGGTTCTAATGACGATGTTTGTACTTTTCAACATATTTTGTCATATTTATAAGTAGGTAATGTTAATATGAGTGTGCTATTTTATTTTACTTTACAACGTTGAATTCCTTGACATTGATATGTAAAATGCACGTGAGAATAAATTAATTCAGCATGAAAGGGAAATATATGGAGATCAAGAGAAATCGGATCCAGCACGAAAATAAGAATCTTCAACTCAAATGTGAAGTCAGTCCTATTGAATGGCTCTGAGACATGGAGAACAACAAAAACAACAACCAAAAAGCTACAGACTTTCATAAATGGGTGCTTGCATAGAATAGAGGGATTAAAATGGTATGACAAGGTTACCAACGTGGAACTGATGACAAGAACTAGACAAGTGCCAGTGGAACAAGAGATGAGAAGAAGACGATGGCGATGGATAGGACACACACTGAGGAAACCTGTTGATAGCATTACAAGGCAGTCCTTGTTCTGGAACCCCCAGGGCAAGAGAAGCAGAGGTAGACCAAGAAGCACATGGAGAAGAGAGCTGGAAACAGAAGTGAAAATGATGAGGAGAACGTGGAAAGAACTTGAGATGATGGCACGTGACAGGAGGACTTGGCATGTGTTTGTTGAAGGCCTATGCTCCTTTGGGAGTGGAGGGTTATGATGATGATGAAAGGTGAGAGAGGAAGGGCAGAATGTCAGACGGGCCTGCGTGCCCAATTCTCAACCCTTTGAAAATAAAGTTCGTTCGTTCTCTCTCCCTCTCGTTCTCCACCTTTTCTATCAATCTGTTCTACTGCCACAATGTGTTCTAGTTTCCCTCTTCTCTTATAATATGCCCACCAAAAAGTGAACTCTTTATCCGACTGGCAGAGTGGTTAGAGCGCAGTCCTTTCGCAGCAAAGGCGGGTTTGAAACAGGGTGTCATCACGCTCCAGTCCACCCAGATGTAAATGTGTACCTGAGTTAGGGAAGGCAAAGGAAGTGAGAAAAGGAACTGGTCTCTAACACTTCATTCCTCTACGGCAGTACTTACTACAAGACTACATTTACATTTTTTAAATAAGCTTAGCACAAGATCTAAGTCAGAACATTTCTTCCTTCTTTCATCCCGTAACCATGATAGTCGGTTGTGGGTACCACTTTCCGTTCTTCTTCGTACACCTCAAGCTAAGCACTGCTTTATTTGAACATATTCAAGCTGACGCCTGAAAGTCAACGAAGAAGAAGAAGGAGAAATACGCACTCAGACGTCTACTTGAATATTTTCAAAGACAGCAGTTGTCAGTTGGAGATTATTCGTGTCTCTACAGAGGTTTTCTAGGAATGGTATTGGTGACCTCCATATGTGCATTCCGTTCAAAGCTTGAATGTTTGCTGTGTCTAGTTGCCAGTGGCTTTCGACTAAGGGTTTTCGAATTCATTTCTGAATATCGTCTGTCCAGGGTGTTGTTGGGCTACCGCTCTTCTTTGTCTCAGGAACCATTTTTTTTTCAATGATCGTCTCTGACAATTTACTGGTTCTTACAACATAAAACCCATACCATTTAAGTTCGCATCTTTCAGCGAGTGTGTGAAGATCTTTATAAATCCCACAACTGTCTTGGTTTGGTTTGGTTTTAAGGACTATCTTCATAGCACACGGACAACTCCATCAGTGCTCCGATCATCTCCCTTAGATCACACTAGGAGGATCTCAGCACAGTGCACGAACTCCGTAGCACGGGCGAGAATCCCAATGTGTATATAGGAATCGCACATTCTATAAATATTTTTGTGATGGGTGGGTTTCTAATTTTTAAATTTTGCCAGGGCAGCGGCCGTATGGCCTACTCTTTACGATTTCCAACTGACGTGGGATTTTTAATGTGCGTAAACTTGCACACATGACCTCCTATTTTTTTCGCCCTTATCCGAGAAGGCTAGGCATCCGGTCTCACTACCAAGGGGGGGAGTATGATATCATTAGGACCACTGATTCTGGAAAAAAAAAATTATATTTCCTCAACTGGGAATCGAACCCGGTACCTCTAGAATTCGATTACGTTGTTCTGTGTCACCGAATCTTTCGAAGTGTCAAAATTATTTTCAAATTCCTTACTTTTGATTTTCTCTAACACCCCCCCCCCCCCCCCCCCCCCCCCCCCCCCCCCCCCCCCTTCCTTCCCTTTCTCACTCTCTACGAAGTATTTGCACCTGTGTTCTGTTCTATAGCCATTTTTCAAGTCTTCACTAACAGACCGGCCATTCGATCCAAATGTTATTTCCTTGTACAAAGGCACTAAAAATTCTCTCTTTAGGGACTTCGGTCCGATTTCTTGGTTTAATCGAAATAGTTTTTTTTTTTTTTTTAAAGTTGATGGGAGGAGAGTGGGCCGTCATTGCCTCCGTTCGTCCACCATCTTGGTCTACCCTGTTCAATCTAAGTGTCGGTTATAATTAGGGTATTTAATGTCATTTTATTTTCAGTTTTGTTTTATATTCAAGTTTCTATTGTACTTTGCAATTGATTGCTATTGGTGGCGTCAATTTATATTAGACTTTGGTGTTTTCATGTCGTTTTTTTTTTTAAATTCACTGTTTTTCCTTATATAATGAGTAATCAGTAGTTTTTCTTCTTCTCTGTTTTTAAATTTTGAATTTGTGGTTCCGTATTTTTTAAATGGTGTGTTAGTTTTTGCTTATTAATTATTATTGGTTTGATTTGTTTTTCTTAAATAGTATTACTATTTTATATTATTATTATTATTACTAATGTTGTCACTGTTATTACGCGTACGTGGAGAGGGCCTTTGGTATCCTCAATTAGTGTGCATGGGATGGCGTGCCCCAGGATGGGAGGATTTCAGGCAACTCGAATCTTCTGTATTGGAGTTGGAGACATCCAGATGGTGGGATTTAGAGGCACACAGCACCCGACGTGTGACCAAGGAGACAGCTGGTTGTACTGAATCTTGACCCTTGTGTCAGTCCCAGAGCCCCACACGGTGCTTGCAATGTCGGCCTTTTCGAGACTAATTGACTGTCATTCGCTTTAATCTTCCATATTTCTGCTACTCCTGGTAATTTTATTTCCAGACTGATTAGTGCTATTAATTCTTCTCTTCGTCACTGTGCCCTTTTTTTCTCAATTTCTTTACCCATACCTGGGAGTGAGGGCACAAGCCCTGTACTCTTTTATTATTTGTTTTTCCTTTTCATCGTTTGTCCTGTTCTTGTTTTCTTCGCTCCACCTGTCTACCCATAGCTTTAGCCTTCCCCCCGAAGGATAACGAAAGGGTAGGAAAGCTATTGGGCCTGCAAAGCTCTGGGACCAACCTCTTACGTTCTTGCGGAGAGTTGTATGTTTAACTTTATATGTTTTTCATACCGTTTTAATATCGATTGGGCTTCCCCTGTGGCATCTATACTAAGCACACTATACTCTATAATATCTACGAGGGGAAGTCAGTAAGTAGGTCACAAACTGATATGGGATAGCTGAAAATTATAGTTAATAGTTTCTAAAGGTGTCATTAGGTAGCAGCAACATCCAGCTTGATGATTACTTTAGGTAGCAGACGCTAGGTGTCGCATGCGCAGCTCAGATTAAAAATGGCGACCGTGCTCGTGGAGTGTACGACCGAAGAACAGCGTGCTGTTGTGCGGTTTTTTTGGGTTGGGGGGGGGGGGGGAAGAAGGACTTCCTACAAAGGATATTCATAAGGAAATGTTTCCTATTTACGGTGAGAAGTGTTTGTCACGTAAAGCGGTGCATAACTGGGTCGATACATTTTCTCAAGGACGCTCAAAAATTGCTGATGAAGACCGACCTGATCGTCCTCTTCAGATTGCGACAGAAGCATCTGTGCGGCGGGTGGGGGAGATGATTCGAGCTGACAGGCGAGTAACGATAGACAGTGTAGCAACTGCAATAGGGTGTTCTCATGGTTTAGCCTACAGAATAATGCATGATTTTTTTGAATTTCCGGAAAGTGTGCTCATGGTGGGTGCCCAGAAAACTGACTGAGGAACACAAAATGAACCGAATGAGCCTGTCCTTGCAACATCTCTCTCGGTACGCAGATGAAGGAGAAGACATGCTTAACAGGATTGTTACTGGGGACGAATCATGGGTGCATCACTACCAACCCGAATCAAAGCGTGCTTCAATGCAATGGAAACATCCTTCTTCACCTTCTGCCAAGAAATTCAAGGTTACGCCATCAGCAGGGAAGGTTATGCTTACAGTGTTATGGGATTCTCAAGGAGTGCTGTTAACCCATTTCCAGAAGAAAGGTGAGAATGTGAATGCTGCATCGTACTGTGAAGTTCTGTTGATGCTTCGGGATGCAATTCGAAGAATCTAGGCCTACTGACTAGAGGAGTACTGCTCCATCACGACAGTGCCAGACCACATACGGCTCGATTAACCCAGGAGAAAATTGAACAACTAGGGTGGCAACTTCTTGAACATCCGCCTTACAGCCCCGACTTAGTCCCGAGCGATTTCCGCCTGTTTGGTCCACTAAAAACTCACCTAGGCGGCAAACGTTTCGCGGATGACGAAGAGGTTGAACGTGAAATGCGAATGTGGTTGAGACAGCAGACCAAAGACTTCTATTCTGCAGGTTTTGAGGCACTGGTAAAGCGATGGGATAAGTGTATCAATGCTGGTTGAGATTATGTTGGGAAATAAGGGGAAATGTAAGTGCAATAATAAATGGTTTTCAAGTTGGTATCTCATTTAGTTTTTCTTTTAAATAGTCATTTGTGAGCTATTTACTGACTTGCCCTCAATTCACTGCCTCTGTTGATCGTATTTTTTTTTTACAATGTATCAGGTAGTGATCTATATCATTTTCTTCCTGGCATTCTTGGTAGTGTAGTTCTTCTATCATAAAGTATGCTGCACCTAGACGGAGACGCCACAACTTTCTGTTCAAGGGCACCTTTAGGTCTTCTTTGATCTGGCACATCCTTGTTGGTTCTTTCAGAAGTTTGAACGGGTGTCTACCTTTACACCTCTACACCTCACGGTAGAAGGGGAACGACTAAGTAAGTAAGTCTACCTTTACTATTTTCCTTCCATGTTGTTTCTCATTCCTCGTTTATAGTTAGCTTCACTTGACTGTTTATCTCCGATTTTCCAAGCCCTGCTCTTACGTTGTTTTTACTTATTCTTCCATGTTTAGAAGTCTGGTCTGCAAACTCGTTTCCAGCTACACCAATGAGCGCTATACTCCCACTAGCGTCACTCTGCATACTCTGTTCACTAGTGATGTATTGAATGAAATAATTTCTTCCTTGATGTCTGATCGGCTGCATTTACGTTGGTGTACCAGTGCTTGTAGTGACGATTGGGAATATGTAAATATTGTAACTACCCCTGGCGAGTTATCTGCAATTATTTCTAAGCTTTTTAATATTGCTACCATTTCCACTGTAAAAATTGAAGCACCTTCAGTTACACTATAATTCTTCTTTATTCCACACTGTAGTATTACTACACCTGCACCTAACTGCCCGCTGTCGCCCTGGGATCCATCGGCGTAGCCAAGCTTTGTTCTGTAAGTTGATTTATGAACTTCCTTATTACCGTCTTGACATCCTTATTTTCTTTCCCTTTTCAGTACTTGTGTAGTCTATAATTGGTGCTTTTAGTTCCCAGTGTAGTACAATATTTCTATATTTATTACTATTGCTAATTGTGTATGACAGTTCTTTGTACCGTGTTAGATCTTCAATAGCTCTCCACCCTGTTGGATATATTTCTGTATTCACGGGGTGTCCCATACACTTGGTTGGTTTTGAACAAATACTTTATGTGCTGGGTGTGTCACTTCTTGTGCTACTTTGCTCCATAATTAAATCTTAGTTTTTTTTCGTCTTAGTTCGAGGGACAGTATGCCGAGAGCTACTTCGAAACATAGTGGTTCCCACAGTATTATATATCCGTGTTCAGTGGTCAACCCCAGAAGACAGAACGATAAATCTTTGTGAGTGCCTAAGCGAGAGACGGAAATAATCGAACTCTTGGAGTGGAAAAGAGTCCTCTGTTATAACTTCATGCGAGCAAATGTAAAGTTTGGAAATCACTTTGCTGAGAAACTGACGAATGTCGAAGAGAGGTCTTAAGATGTACAATATCTACATTTATATACGCCTTGATATAATCTACTCTAGTTCTTAAGCTGCGGATAACAGTCCTGAGTGGTAAGCCAAATCTCAGTATGCGCTTAATTAACTAACTCTAATATTTAGGGATTAGTTAATAAATGTAACGTGTCAAATATTTAATATTGTGTTTTAATTTCTATACATTAGACTGATAGCTATTTTGCAATTATGTATGTTATCATTAATGTATTATACATACTGGCTGATATGTGATAGTACTACATTCTAATGATTCTGGACCAGTGATGAAGGACTGTTGGGAACGAGTGAAGGAAACAAGTTGTTAAATGAACGAGTGAATGAAATAACATTCTACCAGCGCAGTGCATGCTTTTTCTTCTTCCTTCTTCCTCGTTCGTCCTGAAAAGGACGGTGGTTGCGTTGTGTCTGTTTACGCCTAAGCTGTGATATCTGCACCTTTCGGTCGACACATCCGACTTCTGCACGGCATTTTTTAGGGACCGGGTTTGCCTTCCCATTGCGATCCATACTCGCTCAGCCAGACTGCACTGCTGCAGACTGTTTCCAGGACCACCACTTGGAGGTGGAGTACGGTCTTAGTCAGCTCTGGTTCGCTGACTCTGATGCAAGAGATTACCGTTAGACAGAGGAGGTAAATAAACGGACAGTCTCATTTAAGAAAAGGGCTGACATTATGGTTCCGGTAAATATATTCTGTATGCCTCTATCTGAGACGAGAAGTCCAGAGTGACCGTAGTTGATTTATCTGCATAAAACCGAAGATTAATTACCTGTATTATTTTCCACAGCTCTAAGTACAGAATCCTAGCCAGTTTTTGCAGCAGATATAAGCTGATCTCTGGATTTAGATTACTGTAATTTGTTGGGAGAAAACCGCCTAGTTGCTCGATGCTACAAGAGAACTAGCACTTACTTCTCAAAACCGCCAGCAGTGATCACAAGTCAACAACCCTAAGCAGTCAACATTTCCTCAACATCTCGCCAATACCTCGTCAACACCTCAACATCAGCAACTGCACCATCCCTTCACAACTATTTCCCTTTGCACGAAACACCAGTGTGGTAGTAACAACAGCCAAGTTGTTAGCAACTGGTAACCATTATTAACTCTCCCACCAGTGACTGTAGGGTAGAGTGACCCTGGACTATAAGTGGACAGCTGTGAAATAATCCCAGTCAAGCTAGTTCATACCAACGGGCTGATCACCCGTTTGCCAGTCACTTCGATTACGGAAACAACAGCAAATGGATTGATTTGCCGTTGCCCTAAAGACGCCAATAGGCGTGATGGGAAACAATGGCAAAGAAAACCTATCTGCTGTTGCCCTAAGACGCCACTAGGCGTAATGGCCACTGACTGCTTTGACGGTCGGTGGCTAAGGACGGAAGAAGAAGAAGAAGAAGAAGCTAGTTCATCCCGTATATATATATATATATATATATATATATATATATATATATATATATATATATATATATATATATATATATATATATATATATATATATATATATATATATATATATATATATATATATATATATATATATATATATATATATATAAGCTCAGTTGCTCTTGGACCCATTTTGCAGCCCACACTGAAGCAAATCATCCAGTGGGACATTACTGCCTACCAACAGAGACGTCCATGATAAATCCGACTAGCTACAGATAGTTAATATAAACACCAGACCAAAGTCAAGAGTTCACTTTTCAAAGAAATAGCCAAAATAATTGAAGTTAGGAAGAAGTCCAAGTTGGCTGTATACCGCTCCACCTATATCCTAGTCTTGACATATGGATGCGAGTCATGGGCAATGACCACTACCCACAAAAGCTAGCTTCAAACCTCAGAAATGAGGTATCTGAGGAAGGTGGTTGAAATAATAAGAAGAGATATGGTCCGCAACTAGACGATACGGCAAGGCTTCAAAACCCAGCCACTGCAGACTCAAGTAGAACAGTCCCAACTACGATGGTTTGGCCATGTCTGCAGAATAGAAGAAGATCGGCCACCACGACAAGTATGGGAAACCAAGAGACAGGGATCCAGACCTCCAGGACGACCCAGAGCCTGCTGGGATGACAACATTAGACAATCTCTGAATGACCGAGGACTAGATTGGAACCAGGCCAGAAGGAAGACAGCCGATAGGATAGTATGGCGCTCCCTTCTCCAAACCTCTACACATCACGGTTAAAGAAAGATGACTAAGTAAGTACGTAAATAAATAGCCAAAAGAATTAACTCTCCGTCAGTGTCAAAAGTTTGTAGTCTGAAAGGTGAGAGAATCACCGACACCAACCTGTGCCCTCTGTTGAACTCTTTCACTCAACACTAGCTCACCTCTGTGAACACTAGTGTCTAATGGTCTATGTGCTTCAGACACATCTATCTTCCTTTTTATATTTCTAAATAATCTGCGACATTCTATATGCTGCTATATGTGACATGATCCGTTTATGCAGTGCCGAGGACAGTATAATTTGTCATTTTATTAAAAAATAACCAACTCCAGTAACAGTATGTCTTCCAGAACTGGTATATCACATTTCTCTAATCAAATACAATACGCGCCACAGCAAAAAACGATTACGAAACTAAGACAATACTCAACGAATGCAATTCACGATCAATAGGTCTGAGAATGTTATCATATCGTAAAATCATCCGCGTCAAGAATGTTTTTGTCCCCCCTTTAAAGACAAACATAGTGTTTCTGTCATACCCTCGTATTACCGTTACGAATTTTTCTTTGATTGCTTCATCTCATCTCATCTCAGCCCGTAACCCGTCATGGGTCGTAGGGGTGCCATGGTGGAAGCATCAGCAGACAGGGTCCTCCACTGCTCTCTATCCTCAGCAATGCGTACAAGTGTGGAAAAACCGTGTCCTGCCCATTCTTTGATGTTATCAGCCCAGGATTTTCTCTGCCTTCCTCTTCTCCGTTTACCTTCGACTGTTCCCTGAAGGATCGTTTTCGAAAGGGAGTCATGACGAGTTACATGCCCAAACCAGGCAAGCTTTCGACGTTTCACTGTTGACAAAAGTGGTTCTTGGTGGCCTGCATAGGTGTTTATCTTCTCTCTAACATAGATATTTGTTTTGTGCTCTTTATAGCAAATGCGCAAAATTCTTCTATAACATTTATGCTCGAAAGCCTGAATCCTTCGCTCCGTATCTGCAGTGAGTGTCCAGCTCTCACACCCATACAAGAGAATAGATAATACAAGTGATTTGTATAATTTGATCTTCACAGGAAAACTGATGTTACTTTTCCAGATCACATTCAACCTTGTCATGGCAGCTGAGGCCATCTCAAGTCTTGTCTTGATTTCTTTAATTGATCTTCCATCACTGCATATAGTGGACCCGAGATATTTAAAGGTGTTAACTTCTTCTAACGTTTGCCCATTTAACGTAATGTTGGTCGGAACATGTTTCTTATGGCTATTCACCAATATCTTGCTTTTTTCTATATTAATTTCCATCCCATACGTTCTTGTTACTTTCTCCAGTCTAGAGGTAAGGTCTTGAAGTTCTGATTCTGATCCAGCTATCAGATCAATATCATCAGCAAAACGTAGGTTGCACAGAGGTCGGCCTCCAATCGATATGGTTGATTTATAATCGTAGAGAGCCTCTTGCATAATATGTTCTAGATAAATATTAAAGAGCACTGGGGACAGGATACATCCCTGCCGAACTCCTACAGTTGTTTTGAAAAATTCTCCAATGTCGTTGCTTGCAAAAACAGCACTGCTTGCGTCCTTGTATAGTGCTTCAATGATATCTATGATGTTGGTATCAAAATTGAATTTTTTCATTACTTGCCATAAGCCTTCATGCCAGACTCGATCGAAGGCTTTTGTAAAATCGATGAAGTTATGGTATAAATCGTGTTGATGTTGGAGATGTTTTTCGATAAGTAATCTAATATTGAAGATTTGTTCTGAGGTACTTCTTTTTGGTCTAAAGCCAGCCTGTTCCTCTGACAAGATTTCTTCTGATTTCTGTTTTATTCTGTTCAAAAGTATCCTTAACATCACCTTACTTGGATGACTAATAAGGCTAATGGTTCTGTAGTTCTTGCACATTTTTAGATTTCCTTTCTTTGGAAGCGGTATTACTAATGACTGCGTCCATTCTTTTGGCCATTTTTTTGTACTCCATATCTTCTGGCAAATTGTTGTCATGATTTTTACTATATCTGGTCCTCCATATTTCAAGAGCTCTGCTGGGATATTATCCACACCCGGTGACTTCCCTCCTTTCATCGAACATATAGCCTCTTCCACTTCTTCCCGTAATATTGCTGCATTTCCGAGTTCCCTGTTTTCGCACTTAATGTTGTTTAATATGCCTAAGTTAGTGTCAAGTTTACAGTTATATAATTCTTTACAATATTCTGTCCATCTTCTCATTACAGCTGTTTTTTCATTGAGCAGAGCCCCATTGCTATCTTCTATGACAGTTACCCTGGGCTGTTGGGGTTTTGATAGTTTTCTTAATGTCAAAAGCTGCCTTGCTGTTACCTTTTATTAGCCCCGTATTAATGGACTCACATTGATCAGCTACCCATTTTTCTTTGGCCTGTTTCATTTTCTTCCTAATATTTTTATTCACCATACTGTATTGCCATGCTGCTTCAGGAACCTCTTTCTTAACCTTTTTCATTTCTCGCCGTGTATCACATAACTTCAGAATGTCATCTGTAACCCATGGTTTGTTTATTTTCTTTCTTTTACCAAGTATTTCTGTTGCTGATTCAATGAGCACGTCTTTCATGTTCTCTGTGATTGAGTTGATATCATCCTCCAAAATGTTGAGAGCTGCGAATTTTCCTCCAACAGTTGCCTCAAAGATTCCCGCGATTTCTGGATCTTTCAGTTTGTCTAAATTGAATCTTAACTGAGATTGCTTATTTTGTTACAATTTCAATTTCTTTTTATCACGCGTAGCTTTAATTTGTTAGAAGTAACGGTGTTAAGGTGTGTAGTGTTGTATACTTGTCTGACGTGTCACAATTTTAATTTCTTCCATCTCTCGTTTAACTACAATTTGTTGCGTTGAGAAGTTCTGGTGTTATATGTTGCATGCTTGATTGTTTTGTGACAATTTTTATATACTCCAGACAATTTACTCAGTTGAAATTGTTTTAATTATTTTAATATTGTATTTCCTGCAATTTTTCTTTCCTTGAATTTCACTTCCTTGGAATAATAAATAACACAATAAGCCAATGTCAGCAGGTTGTATTCCTTACCGATGCAATGTCAGTTCTGCAAGCCCTCAACAGTGATAAACTGCCAGAATTAAACAGTCCTATACGAAGTAAATATCAAAAGAAGGGTAGTGCTACAGTGGATACCATCACACTGTGGCATACCAGGAAATGAGAGAGCAGATACGTTAGCGAAAGAGGGAGCAACACAGGAACAAAAAGAACAAACAATCACATTCCAGGAAAAGAAGACCCTTATCAAGGCCATCGAAAGCTTGCCTGGTTTGGGCATGTAACTCGTCATGACTCCCTTTCGAAAACGATCCTTCAGGGGACAGTCGAAGGTAAACGGAGAAGAGGAAGGCAGAGAAAATCCTGGGCTGATAACATCAAAGAATGGGCAGGACACGGTTTTTCCACACTTGTACGCATTGCTGAGGATAGAGAGCAGTGGAGGACCATGTCTGCTGATGCTTCCACCATGGCACCCCTACGACCCATGACGGGTTACGGGCTGAGATGAGATGATGATCAAGGCCATCAGAAAATTGACCAACAAAGAGACAACTATCACTATCTTGATCGAGCAAAACAGGTGATCCTGTTCCGTATTAGAACAGGACATAACAGACTGAACAGTCACTTATACAGACTGAGATTGGTCCCATCACCCCTATGTACATGTGGACAGGCAGCACAGACAGCCGAACACATCCTGCAAGACTGCCACATGCTTAGTCAATTGCGAACTGAACATTGGCCCACAGAGACGCACATCCACACAAAGCTATTTGGGAGTCTTGAAGAACTTTCAACCACAGCAACATACATCCAGAGAACCGGACTTCTTGTGTAGACATTTCTAAACAACAGCGAACGAGAAGAAGAAGACTTCCTTGGTGAACTATTAATTCGTAAAATACTTTGCGCTTTTTTGTGGGCATAACTGCTTTTTTAACTTGGTATTATATATATATATATATATATATATATATATATATATATATATATATATATATATATATATATATATATATATATATATATATATATATATATGTATCTTTTATACTATACAAACATGGCTGATAATAATGTACCGTGGCTTCACAAGGATGGTCTACGACTTGGTCATCTGAATATTTACCATCTTCTAGGTAAACTCCCCGAACTTACACACATTCTAAATAAGAATTTTCACATTTTTGGACTTTCAGAAAGTCGCCTAAATGACAGAATAACAGATAATGACATTGCGTTAAATGGTTTTAAAACTATTCGGCGCGACGCAAGCAAATAACAAGAGACAGGTATAACAGTTTATATTTATACTTCCCTTAATTTTCGCCACAGAAACGACTTAGAGACAGCAGAGATAGAATGTGTATGGTTGGAAATAAAGCTACCGAATCAGGGCCCATTTCTGGTGGGATATCTTTATCGAAATCCTAGTGCAGGACCTATCTGGTACGAAGATTTTACCATCATGATGGACAATGTATTTGCCACTGTCAAGGAGGTATTTCTTCTTGGTGATTTCAATATCGATATACACAATTCAAATCTAACATGGAAAAATATAATATTATCGTACAATTTAAAACAAATAGTTAACCAGCCTACAAGAGTAACACAAGCATTATCCACACTAATCGACCACATCTACGTAACGTGCCCAGAAAACATCATAGAATGCTCTGTCCCTAATATTGCAATGACCACTATCCAGTATGCTGTACATGGTCAAAAAATAAATGTAAAGTTCCCAAAAATAAACATGTAAGTATTAAATTTAGATGTTTCAAACATTTCAGTAGGGAATTATTTTTGAATGACTTGCTAACTGCACCTCTCGGCCGTGTTTACCAACTTCCTGATCCGGATGACGCTACTGAATACTGGAAAAAATTTTTTTATAATGTTTTGGACACGCACGTACCAGCTAAGGAAATTCGCGTCAAACGACAATTAAAATCTCCGTGGATCACGCAGGAAGCGTTGGAGGCTATGAGGCAGAGAGATCAAGCGCACAAAAATAAGGACCTCAACACTTACCGGGTATACAGGAACAAGGTTCAATATTTAATTCGTAAAGAAAAGAAAAATCATTTTAGAAATATGGTTCAGAACAAATCAAATAGTAAGGAAATATGGAAGGCAATTAACACCTTAGCGAAAAAACGTAATGCACCAGACTCATTATCTTCCAACACTTCATTTACTTGTACAGACTTCAGCAATCACTTTCAAGCAGAAATAAGCAGTCTGAAATCCACAATACCACATTCCCCTAGTGACTTAGACCAACTTTCAGCATTCTGTGAGAAGAAATGTACTAACTCAGTTCCACCCGACATTCCTTTTATGACAGTTAATGCGGAGCCGCGCTAGCGTAGTGGTTACAACACCGCTCTGGCGACCGGGTGATTCAGGATCAAACCCGGGCGACGGCATTTGAGGATTTTTCGTCGACCGGGATTTGGACTGGATTAACTCGAGACCTGGTGAGGACATTTGAAGGAGTGTCGTCGACCAGGGACTGGCGGCTCCTGAGCCGACTCAGCTGCAATGGGTACCTCCGAAATCGGCGAGTATTTGCCTGAATGGCGAGGGACACCTGTCTCTGTACAAGAAATAAAGGGATACTCACGTAAAATCAATGTCAGGTTAGACATAAAATAATAACCTGAGATTTCGCCTCGAGTATTAGCGGGCGAACGCAAAAAAAAAAAAAAAAAATGACAGTTAATGAAGTGTATAACTATCTTCATGACCTTAAAGATAATAGCTCATCAGGGCTTGACGGAATTAGTAATCGAATACTGCGTTACTCCGCACCAGCTATTAGTGATTCACTAACTTATATACATATATAATCAATGTATCGCCAAAAGTTATTTTCCTTCGGCCTTTAAGATCGCCAAAGTATATCCTCTCTTCAAACCTGGTTCGTCAAATAACAGTAACCTTGGTAACTATAGACCAATTTCTCTTTTATCATCGCTATCTAAACCACTAGAAAAACACATACATAAAACAACACTACAGTACCTAGTTAGCAATGACTTGCTAATTGACAGTCAGTCAGGGTTTAGACAAAAGCATTCATGCCACACAGCTATAACTAAGATGATAGACAACTTGCACCTAAACATCGATAACGATAATATATGTGGAGCAATCTTTGTAGACTTTAGGAAAGCATTTGATATGTTAGATCACGCTGTTTTAATAAGGAAATTAGAAACAATGAAAGTTAACTTTAAACTAGTGACATTACTTAAATCATTCCTGTCCGACTTTCAGCAAGTAGTGTGGTACAATAACTCATTGTCAAACCCAGCTATTATTGACACCGGTGTTCCTCAGGGTTTGTCACGTAGGGTTTATATTCATTTAATTTCCTACATCATCTTCCTATTTCTTTCACCCGATTTCTCTCTTTTAGTATGTCTGTATTTCCTTTTTCCTGTATATTTTTCATCCATTCGTTTTGATATTATTATTTTCATATAATTCGCAAAACTTTACCTGTTTTCCTTTCTCTAAAACTGAGAATCGCGCTAGGACGATATTACGTAGATGTCAGGGCTGCAGGGCGTCAGAAGGCGTGATAAGTCGGTTCGCTGAACATAGGACGTAGCAAATCGTCTACATTCTCACCGAGCGCGCGAGCTTCTTCTCGGCATAAGTCCCGGTGAGGTGTGATACTTTACATCTGCACCGGTCAGTATCCAGACATTTGTCTGGAAAATCCCAAACTGACACGGCGCTCACTGTGGGCCACGGTCAGCTGTAGTGTGAAAACTGCCCTGCATTGGAGTCAGGCTGTCTGGGATTTGAAACTGACACGCGTACATCGTGGTCAGTAGGTGACAGTTACGACACGCGTTAAGCGGACGTAAATGTTGGGAGTAGGGGAGATAATTTCGCTTGGCGAAATAAGTTTGGGCCCTTTGTCTGATTTTAAGATATTTGGCCCGAGTTTGAAACTTTAATTTCATTCTCGCTCATAGACTCACAGTAGATAGGTTGCTCGTAAACAGAATAGCTGTTAGCGAAGATCTCAGTTTGTTTCGGCAATTTGTCGAACTTCTAGACTTCCAGAAATATTTTCAGCAATCTTATTCTTAAGTTGTGCGACTACCTGTAATTCTGTGGTTGAGGTAATTAATATGATAGATATATAGATTTTGTGAGTGTTAAAGTGTTAAATCGCTTAATTCATTTTAATCTATTTCTTTAGCGCAGAAGAGAAATAAAGTGGTAGGCTATTATATTTTCTAGGGAAGCATTCAGTGGAAAGCAAAATAAAATTAAATGTCTAGCTTATAACGGCAATTGTAGCTATTTATAAATTTAATTTAACTGCTAATACTCAGTCGAGTGTATTTTTCTAAACTAACGTATAAACTCTAGAATCCAGCCTCATGAATGATGACGGGATACGCACGTGTTCCTAATTTATGAGGATTGCTGATTTTTAAATATAACTTACGTCACGGGAAGTTTAAATGATAAGCAAAGCTCTCTGCTTGCAAGTTTTAATGTAAGTTTTAACCAGTACAGATTCTGTTTATTATATTATATGTGTTATTTTTCCTCCACACAGTGAAAGTTTTGGGGTGACCCTAACTTTACCAGCACCTAGTAGTAGTTTCCATACTTGTGAAGAAATAGACAGTCCTTATTTTGAACCACGTGGGTTTTCTCAAGTAACACTGATCTGACGGTGCAAGTTAGACAGAAATACTAATATCCCTATAACGGGTTTTCAAAGACTGTAATGATAAATACTGGACCTTGGAGCCAGCACTTAATTTCTTCTAGAAACTCTATATAATTTGCTGCCTGGTGGCGTGAATATTAACAATCATTTCCCGACTAGATTATATCTTGTGGACAAATCTGTGGTGTGACTAAAGTGAATCCTATACTGAGAGAAGGCACCGACCTGACATTCATCATTTTTTAGAAACCTACGCTATTGACACTGTGCTCTGCTAACTCCCGCGCCTGGAATAATTGTTAGGTGACTTAATCAGACATTTGAACAAATTTGCATACCCAAGTAGTCGTTCCCGGAGACTCCAAGTTAAATACGTCTTTTGGAACGGGGGACTTCTTGGCAGAAGACTGCATTTTTTGAGTCTGTGTGAAAATCTAAAATCAATGTGTTCCAAGAGGCAGCAAGCAAAGTCGTGAGTACAAGTATGAGAAGCCATGGCGGAATGAATGAGTGTACGCTGGTTTGAGTGATATTTTTCACTATTTTATCTTTGACACCCTGTTGCTGTCCTAATTTTTTTCCAATCTGCATAATTTGTTGCTAAGGCTAGAGTTCTTGTGTTTTTTTGTCTTAGGTTAAATCAGATTTTTTTTTCCAAACTCTGTGCATATAATTACGAGATAAAACAAAGAAAACTCTTAGACTCAAACCCTATGTATCTGTGACTCGGGCGCCATCATCTGTTCTCTTAACGGGGCCGGGCTAAACCTAGAGTTAACACCATAACGGGGCTATCATCCTTGCAACATTTCCTTGAATTGTTATGACTATGTGTATATGTATTTTCCTTGATGTACTTTCTTTGATGTTGTGAGCCGATTTTTTCCTGATATTAAAATCGCTCTTGAACTTAATAATAGTGTTTGGTCAGCTCGTTCTAGATAATATATATATATCATTGTTAGAGTTTTCCCACGTCTGTGTGTTTACCTGTCGTCACGTGTATGTGCGTGCCTGTGAGTGATAGAAATATACGTAATATGTATATTGGTGTAGTCTGTCTGACGCTGTAACAACTGTTGTAGAAGATAGGTGAGAGAGAGAAGAATTCTTTTCGCTTTCAGAGACAGCCACTATATCAAATCTATCATCTCACGTGTGTGGAAATTCTATTACCTTTCACTAACTCTCACTGAGTCTATCACCTATTCAAACCTATTCAGAAGGGACCAAACCTAGTCTTAATTCTCCTATCGGAAATCTACGACAAATGGGGACTCGTTTCCGGTCTTTGAACTTAGAATAGGAAGACGAGTACGACAAATGTGGACTCGTCTATCTGGATTTTGAACTTAAGATTCTGTATTCTGATATAGAGTAAGAGTGTGATGTCTTGTGACTGTGTATCTTTTAAAAATAATTACCCCCTAGACTAGCGATCTGTTTACGGGCGTGCTGACCACACAAACTAATAAGTTTTTTTTCCACAGCATCTTTGAATAATATACATTTTGGTTACAGGTTGATTTTGTCGGGATATATGTTAACTGCTGATTGTAATACTAAATGCTGGTAAAGTGGTGAGTGTATAACATTCACTGGGTACTGAGGCAGAACGGCGTTTGAACTAAGTTAAGGAGTGTGTTTCGGACTTTTTGTCCAGATTAATTCCCTCCCTTACCCGATCTGACTTCAGGGGCGAACTTATAGTGGATTTTTAAAAAATTAAGGGATTATTTTTCTCTTTAATTTTTGCAATATTCTTTTGCTTTTCCACTGTAGCAACTTATTTTTCAGAAGTTATCTTAACTACCATTTAGTTGGCGTAGTCGTGTTTTGCATTAAGTGCTTTATTGCCGATAATAGCAGCGATAGTTAGATTTTAATTTGGAGGAGGTATCCCAGGGTTAAGGATATCATCTTTTGATTTTTGGTAATTTTTTTTCTCGTAAGTGGTAGGAACCAGGTTATTCTTTTTCCTATTTTTTTTTCTCAACAGTCTCAGTCACTGACATAATATGGCCGAGAGGGCAAAGCTCAGACAACTTCTCAGGGACGAAGCGAGAGAGGAGGGACTGGAAGGAGAGGAAGCGAAAGCTTTTGTCAGAGACGAACTGGAGAGATATGATGCGGAGAGGAAAGCAGCTGAAGCTTTACAGCAGAAGAAGATGGACGAGGAAATGGAAATCCGCAGGGAGAGGGAAAAAGAGAAGGAGAGACAGCATGAGAAGGAGAGGGAGGAGAGACAGCATGAGAAGGAGAGAGAGGAGAGACAGCATGAGGAAAGAGAGAAACAGAGACAGCACGAGTTGGCGCTTAAAACCCTAGAGTTCCAAAGTCGTGGCGCTGCCTCTACCTCCAGCAATGGAGAGTCTTCTCCTCATTCTTCCTTAACTGATCCTTCTAACACTCAATCTACTCATCTCACTGCTATGTCTTTCACTCTAGAATCTTTTCCTTGTCCAAATGAGAAGATTGACACATGGTTAGAAAAAATTTGAGAAAATTGCAACTCTGTACGGGTTAGAGAGGTCGCGTTGGAATATGAAACTTTCCCAGGCCCTAAAAGGTTCTGCTTATGATGTTTATTCTAAGCTGGAAAGTAGCCAACAAGACGACTACGATGTGTTGAAGAAAGCGTTACTGGAGCGCTTTGAAATGAACGCTCGCAAGTTTTTGCAACTGTTTCGCAACAGCCGGAAAGAGAATTCTGAAACTTTTCACCAGTTCTCATCTCGTCTTAAGGGATATCTAACAAAGTGCCTTGAGCTTTCGCAGCTCCCCTCTACCTATGAAGGTCTGGAGGAACTTGTTCTAACTGAACAAATAAAGAACACTTTGTCTGCTGATACCCGGAGATTTCTCGCTGAGCAGGGGGCAGAAAAACTTGAAGACATTTTGGAAAAGTCTGAGCGTTATCACAATGCGCTGGCTGAACTACCGGCCACAAAGCGGAAACCGACAGAGGAGCATTTTCGAAAACATAACCTAGAGCAATCTTCTCAGGCTTCTAACCAAAATAACCACAGAGAAACTGGACCTCAAAACCCCCCTCCTGAAAAATCCAAGTTCTACAAGAACAAGTACCCCAACCACCCCAAACAGTCTGATCAACCCGATCGCCCTACATGGCAGCGTAGCCAGAAAGGACAAGGTGGCAAAGGGAGAACCCCCGAGCACGGGACATATGATCAGACCGAGCACACCGAGCCGAAACGCATCGGATGCTTATTGACAGTCTCGCAAGGCGGAATTGTTGACAGTGATTCCCAACCTGTTGGGGATAGACCCTCAACGCGAGGTACTGTTACTTTGAACGGTTCTCAAACTTCTTGCTTATTTGACACGGGGCTTTCTTATGATTGCATTGTTGCCAGAAAGCTGGTTAAACCCGGTCAAGAGACAGAAGAGACCGTCAAACTTTGTGGAGTTCGTAAGAGTGATGCACCTACAACGCTTCCCATCGCATTGGTGGAGATACACTCTGATTTTGTCAGAGGCATGATCAAAGCAGCTGTTATGGATGATCCCATCTACCCAGTCATACTCGGCGGGAGATACGTGTGTATTGGGAAACCGGAAGAGCCGATTGTGGCAGCAGTAACTACAAGAGGGCAAACCAAGAAGGAACGGGAGCCTGCGCCTAATTTGTTACCTATGGAACTTAAAGAAGCGCAACAAAAGGATCCTACTTTGGCACCCTGCTTTAGGAAACTGCCCATGGCGAAGGAACCCAAACAGCACGGGGATATTTTTTCTGAGGATGGCGTACTTTATCGGAGAACGGGCAAGCCTGACCAAGGTTACAACCAGCTCCTAGTACCGAAACAGTACAGAAGCCAAATCCTAGAAATGGGGCACTCTCTTCCCTTTAGCGGACATATGGGACAGAACGCCACAAACCAACGTATAACCACTCATTATTGGTGGCCAGGAGTAAACACTGATATTATCAGGTACGTCAAATCCTGTGCCCAGTGCCAAAGGGTACCACCCAAGCAACGGACACCCCCAGTCCACATGGGTGAAATGCCAATAATGGGAACACCATTCGAACGGGTTGTGATCGACATTTTAGGGCCTTTCGACAGGACTAAAAGAAGGAACAGGTTCATCCTGACCTTAGTCGATACATGCACTTTATGGGCAGAAGCTATACCGCTAACATGCGCAGATGCCAAGCATGTCGCAGAAGCCCTCGTGCAGATTTTCACTCGGTTGGGATTCCCTCAGCAAGTGTTGACGGATAATGGATCTCCATACCGAAACCTGTTGATGAATGAGATCGTTAAGATCTTGAGGACCCAGCACATCCACACTAAGCCATATACTCCGGCCGGAAATGGGCTCGTGGAACGTGCTAATGGAAACCTCACCATGATGCTAAGTAAGCTGGCACAAGTGAAACCTGAAGATTGGGATCTCTGTATTCCTGCAGCATTATTTGGCTACAGAGAATCTCCTCATACTTCCACAGGATTTCCGCCAGCTACACTCTTATTCGGCAGACCCATTAAGGGCCCGCTTGAAGCCTTACTTCAGTCTCTGACAGACGAGAAGGCTGATGAGACAGTTGTCTCAGCCAGTAAATATGTGTCGGTTTTAAAGGAACGGTTGAAACTAGGGTAGGACCTAGCAACGACTAACTTTAAGCGAGCACGCACCAAGCACGCTAACCGATACAGGAAAGTCGCGGAAGAGAGAGAACTGGAAGCAGGAGAGAAAGTTTTGGTGTTGCTCCCTACCGAGAACAACCAACTGAAGATCGGATGGCAAGGGCCGTTTACCGTCCTGAAAAAGATTTCTAAGGCTAACTACCAGATCTCTATTGAAGGAAAGGAGAAGGTTTTCCATTTAAATCTCTTAAAGAGATACTTGGAAAAACCAGTGCCAACCTCCGACCATCTCCTGACGATCGCCAAAACTGACGAAGATGACGATAGTGGCAGGGATATTCCACCGCTATCACAGGAAATCTTTCAAAAATGTCAGAAGCGGCGACGCTCTTTCAAGCGCGCATATGAGACATTCCAGAAGAAGGAAACTTTGAGGAGTGGACTTGAGTAGGAATTGGACAGAGATGGAGGGGGAAGAGGAGAGGGAAGAAGACAGACACCCCGAAGCTACGGTTATAGGAAATTAAACTCCATAACGTAGACATGGAGTGCTTCCATATCTTAAGAGGGGACGTCCTGTCACGTAGGTCTTATGTTCATTAAATTGCCTAGATCTTCTTCCTATTCTCTCACCCGGATCCTTTTAATTTTGTTATCTCTCTTTATTTCCTTTTTCCTGTATATTTTGCATCCATTCGTTTGCGAAATATATTTTGCATACTATTCCTTAACTTTACCTGTTTCTTTTCTCAAAACGGAGAATCGCAATAGTGATTCTATTACATAGATTTCAGTAGATGAAAGGTGTGATTATGTTTCATACCCAGACTAAAGAGCAGACTTTTGGTCTACCATTTTTCACCTGACACTAGCGTAAGGTGTCAAACCCGGCATCCTCACAGTGCAGGAACGAGACAGCTGTCTACAGTTTGCAGAAACGCATGAGGTTTTTCGTTAGAAAAACCCGGCGTAGCGTGAAAAAATCGCTCCGCACTGGAGACAGGCTGTCTGGGATTTGAAACTGACACGCGTACATCTTGGTCAGTAGGTGGCAGTTACGACATGTTAGGTGTTAAACGTATCGTTAAAGCCGGAAAGGGGAGAGCATTTCGTTCTACGAAATAATAGTTCCTCCTTTGTCTGGTTTAAAATATTAACCCAAGTTTGAAACTTTATTTCATTTCACTCAGTAACTTCGGAGTAAAGACAGAACTAGCCTTCGTTCGATTTCTAAATAATCTCTGTTAATAGAGATGGCCTTTAGTTTGGTGGAAGTGGTTTAAGTTCTTAGTACTTCTGTGTTTGAGGTAAATATTATATATAATAGATCTCTAGTATTTTGTGAAGTGATAAAGTGTTTACTCGCCTATTTCATTTTAAACTAGTTCTGTGTCCAGAGTGCTTAATTTATAGTTTGTTATATTCTCTAGTCGACGAGTTACAGTGGAAATACAAAATAAATTATATCTTTAGCTTACTAAACAAGTAGCTATAAGGAATTTAATTTAACGGTTAATACTCAATCGAAACTGTTTTAATAACAAACTTATAAATGCTAGACGCGACATCAGTGAGTATTGACGGAATACGCATGATATTCCTAATTCATGATGATCGATTTTTTTTTATATAACTTATTTCTCGGGAAGTTTTAAATTATAAGTCAAGCGGTCGGCTCGCTATTTAAAATGTAAGTTATATTGAGTACATAATATGTAAATGGTTTATATGTGCTTTTCCTTTTATACAGTGAAATACTGGGGTGACCCGAACCTTACCGGCGTTTAGTAAAGAGACATATTTGTGAGAAGCATAGACATTTCCTATCTTTAACCACGTGGGTTTTTTTTTTAAGTAACACTGGTCTGACAGTGCATATGCCATCAGAGAGAGACAGTAATAGCAATCCCACTAACGGTTTCTAAAGACTAGAAATATATATTGGGCTTTTGAGCCAGTTCATATTGCTCCACAAATTTAAATGTACATGCTGCCTGGCGGCGAGAAGAATTACAAGAATAACATTAACATTCCGACAGAGATTTTGACTAGTATTGTGGTGACCAAATATAGTACCTTCCTGAAAGTAGACACCGATCTGACATTCCTTAAATTCTTGAAACCAAAGCTAATTTCTTTTAATCTGCAGAATTTGTTGCTATTGCAAGAGTTTTTTTTTCTTAGGCTAAATAAGATTATTCAACTCTGTTCATACATTTACGAGAAAGAAAGAAACCTCTTAGACTCAAACCTATGTATCTATAACTCTTTGGGCCATCATCTGTTCTCTTAACGGGGCTGTGGGCTAAACCTACAGTAAGATTCTAACGGGCTATCATCCTTGTAGCATTTTCTTGAATTTTATGACTATTTGTATATGTTTTTTTCCTTGATGTATTTCTTTGGTGTTGTGAGAAGATTTCAAATGATAATTAAAATCTCTCTTGAACTTAATAATTGTGTTGGTCAGCTCGTTCTATAAATATATATATCATGGTTATAGTTTTCCCACGTCTGTGTGTTTAACTGTCGTCACGTGTATGTGCGTGCCCGTGAGTAGATAGAGATTTATGTAATATATATCTGTGGTTTAGACTGTCTGACACTTTAAAAAAGCTGTCGTAGATGATAGGTGAGAGAGAGAGAAAATTGTCCGCTCTCAGAGACAGCCTCTATACCACGATTCTATCATCTCACTCGTGGAATCTATTTCCTTTACTAACTCACACTGGGACTCTCACTCATTCCAAGCTATTCAGAAGGGACCAACCCAAGTCTTAATTCTCCTATCAAAAAATCTACGACAAAGGTAAAGGTGTGAGAAGCTGATGGATAGAATGGAGGCCATAAGGAAACTCAAAAGTCAATTCTTACGTTTGTTTTTGAATTCATTCATTTGCTTCCTCGCTGTGGAAATGAAGACAACCAGACAAGCGCCAGGGGAAGAAGAGATAAGAAGAAGACACTGGCGATGGATAAGGGTATACTCCGAGAAAGCCTGTTGATATCATTACAAGGCAGTCCTTGTTCTGGAATCCGCAGGGTAGGAGGCAGAGGTAGACCAAAAAAAAAAAAAAAACACAGAGAAAAGAGCTAGAGACAGAATGGAAAGTACTTAAGCTGATTGTACGCGACAAGAGTTCCTGGCATATGTTTGTTGAAGGCCGATGCTCCTTATAGGGCTAAAGGGTGGTGACTGACACACCATTTTAGTATATAGGCCTATTCCTTTATTATAATATTATATTAACTATTTATTAAGAGCGACTTGGGCTTTATTCTGTTTGTGCAATAAGCTGCTGAGGGTTTCACTCCAGGGGCGCATTCCTATAGTCAGTTATGACTGAAGCGGATTTATTTTTATTATAAATATATAACTATATTTCATTCTGTCGCTTATGACATTATTAAGTATCTCTCACGTCAATTATTGTTATATTCACTATTTATTAAGAGCGCCAATGACTTTATACAGTTTGTGCAATTCTATGTTCTTCATTTGTATTACGTCTACATGTCCGTAGATTTCATTCTTTCACTTATGACTTAATATCTCTCTCCCTCTCCTCAGGTACAGCCGGTGTAAGCCTAGCCAAGACGCAACCTTCCGTGACATTCCACTTCCGGGCTGTGCTAGGGAGACTACTATTATCATTCGACTCACCACAACAACAAACAATAACAAAGTGACCTTGCAGTCAAACAATGCGTTCTGCGCTGGGACGTTTTTGGACGCGAGATTCCCAAACGTACTAAAGACCGGAAGACCAAAAAGAGACTACGACGGTAGCCAGGATACCTAAATATTGCAGATGTGTCGACACAAAAGAAAAGAGTGTAAAAATAGGAGGCCCATTTTCATGCAAAACCAGAGTGCGTCATGTCTTAATGACAGACTGCGAATATTCACCTTTCGCAGGTCCGTGGCTGATACTAAGTTATCTCACGTGACGTAGCGGGAACTATTAAAACATTATTATCTCCGATACTAACATCAGACTCTCGAGAGGCAAAAAACAAAAAACAAAATAGTATAAATTTCAGATGCACATGTAGTAAATGTTATTTTTAGCTTTTCGCATGATTTTGGTGTTGCGGCTTTCGCCCAAACAGTGAAGCACGGATTACCAGAAAGAAGTACAAATTTGAGATGCAAAGGTAGCAAACGTGTTTTTTGCTTCTGTATGATTTTGGTATTGCGACTTACATCCAAACAGTGAGGCACGGACTACGAGAAAGAAGCATAAATTTCAGACGCAAAGGTATCAAACGCTCTTTATGATTTTGGTATCGCAATTTGCGTCCAGTGTTCCACGGACAACGCAAATGCAGAAAGTTTATTGAGGCCACCACTTAAGCAGGTAAATTATAACCACGCGAAGACAAACACAGCACCAGAAAGGATGAAAGAAAGGGAAACGAATAAGGGCATTCCAGAAAAACTAATACAGTACGTTCAAGTGACAAGATTGTCTTGGTGTAAAAAACAGAGGCAGGCACTTCGGTAAAAGGAACATCCTGCATCATTGTAGGATCTAAGCAGTCCGCGAGGGACTGACTTTACAACTACATCAAGGCTGCTAACAAAAGAGGAAAACCCCTGCCAAATTCTTTGGCATTCCGTTCCTTATTTAAACAATCTTGATTGGTCAATGCTGCCATAAAAATAAAACACGTCAACATGAAATTACAACAGCAGTCCTAACGGGGAAGATCTGTTAGAAGGCCGCACCAACAACGTAATGCCAATCATACAACGACCGTTTTGACTAAAACTGTTCTCTGGTTGGCCATGTCGACATCAAACAGCAAACTTCTCAAATATGGCACACCGGAACACGGTGCAGAGGATCGCGATACCGATCTTGAAAGTAACAGGACGGATAGCAGCGACAACATCAGTCACTCCGGGTGAGTACAGTACTGCTATTACTCATTTCTGATCTTCCTTTTCTTTATTATTATTATTATTATTTTTACTAATACTGATACATTTAGAACTACTGTAACAGGGACAACATGTTCTTCAATATTAATAATTCTGCCATTGTTATGTAGCTGTCCCGTGTAATTCCCGGGAGTCCCTTATGAAACAAAGGAAGAATATGGCCACTGCTCACTACGGCATATTGTAAAAAAGGATCCTGTTACTTCCCCATTGAGGCATTCTGGGAATATGGTGTTAGGTCGATATTTTCTTGACCATCGGCACACTAGGGGTGATGTGGTCAGCATCACGCCGGCCACCTTAACCTTCCCAGAGTTGCTCTGGTGCCCAATTCATGTGGCTGGGTCGACCCCGGAGCGGTTTGCGGTGTAAAAAAAAAAATCCCACCTCAACTGCGGATCACCGAGCTAAGAAGCCGGTGCACTAATAACTGCGCTACCGCCGCTCCCATATCGTACACGGCGTCTAATATAAGGTGGTACATGGGATTGGCAACCTCAGCAAGTAATACAAAGTGCTACATAAACCCCAGCTGTAACAGCATGTGAATGTTTTGTACAGGCTCCCTGAAAAACAAAGGGGGGGGGGGGGACCCGCAGTGGTGGCTCCATGATCAATATGGAGGGAAAAAGGAAAATGAAACAAATCTTACAGGCGTCTATAACCATTGCTACAGTGACACGTCCTGTTACCACGACTTATATCACTACTAATATTACTACGGGCCGCTTCTGCTGCCATCGCCACAATGGCAACGACAACAACGGATATTACAACACTCGCTGCTCTACTTATTACCGCCACCTTCATTCATTCACTTCTCTTTTCGCCACTTATGGAGCATGTAACCACAACTGCAGCCGATCTGCCTGCACCAAATATTTCATGTGTACTTGTAGCAATTTGTTTTACTTGTTGTGAGGTTGTCTGCCACACGCACCGCCTTATGCTATTCACCTCTTACGACGTGCAGTAAGCACATTCTTTCTTTTGTCTTCCTAGAAATATCTCCCCCCGGAACTATATGGTAGCCATAACCACCTTACAAGTACTAATACAACCTCAGTCATAACAACGAATGCTCTGTTACTGCAACTACACCAACATCAACAATCCTACCACTGCAACGACGACAACTATTCCACTACTAGTACCACTACTACGACTATTAATACCAATACCGCTTAACAATTACCACTGCCACTTGTAGCCTACCTCAATTACTATAGTACTACTATTACAACTTTACTACAATTACTGCAACTATACTGTAGCTACAATTTCGACTAATCTATAACTACCACACATATTTAAATTACAATATAACCACTATTACTACTACTCTTCAACTGCTACAGCCATCTACTACTACTATCATCTACTACTACTGTCATCATCTACTACTATCATCTACTACTACTATCATCTACTACTACTGTCGTACGGAAGGTTAATTGTTTTATTTGGCCCGTCTGAGTATATAGAGTGGATGTCGACAGATACGCGAGAAGGTATAGAAATAGATTTTTCACAGGTGGTAGAATTGAGGAAAAAAGATCTGTCTCTGGAGTGATTAGGTAATCTCTTCCAGCCTATCCGTACGACTGTACTTTATTGCAAGACAGCTTTTATCTCCCTATCAAGAATAGATAAGTTTCTCTACACACACACACAGCTATGTGACAACAAGACACACAAACGTGAAAAAAACTACGGATAAATGGGTATGGGTCTGACCAACACACAAAGGTAAGTTTCTTTGTAGTTTATTATCATTAAAACTCGACAACATCAAAATATCTAAAGGAAAAGATCAAAGAGTCATTTACATGCATATGAAATAAAGTAGAAAAACGTGCACCCTCCCCAAATGGAGAAAAGAACCCTAAAATTATTAACCCAAAGGTTGAAGGTTAGCACTCTGTTACAGAATGAACAGTATTGGTACTCTATGAGACCCATTAAAATAAACAAACTTTTAGACAAATCAGATATATGGATAGTTTTCCCTCAAACAAGAAAATACTCGCACACTCTTGCTAACAGTGGCCACCCTCTGTGGTGAAGTGGGATGTTATAAATACTTATAGGGAACTTAGTGTACTGACTGAGATCAGCTGTGAAGGTATCTATATCTATTAAGAGTAGTGTATTATAGATAACCTTACTTGCTACCACATATCTATATATCTCAGTCAGAATTATTCTGGAATAGTGTGATGCTACGTTATGTGTCTAGGGTATGAGTATGGTGAAGTGTAAGTCACAACAACAGACAGATAAACAATTTAATTCACTACTCTTGACAACACTGTGACACTCACATACATATAACACTCTATGAGAATATCTTACAGGAGACACTCGTAACTTTTCAAATAACAATATGTATTCATTTCTATCATAAAGGCATATGTGTGTCCTGATTCGAAGACAAAGAAACCAGGAATCACAATCAATGTTAATTACAAGTTATGTACAGAATGTATTAATATGAATCTGGTAGTGACATATATTATTAAAAATATCCTATGTGTGTCAGTTGTGTAATAGTAGTATGAGGTAATACTGGTTTTGTTTTGTTCAAGCTCTGTTGGTAGTTGTCATCATGACTTCAATAGTTTGTCTTAAGGAAATTAGTATTGGAGATGTTCTCAGTTCCTGATATTAAGACAATTAATTTCCCCTCTTAATATTATTTTTACAAAGTCATTTCAAGATGAGGGGACATAATGTTGAGCTCAGCTGGCCAATTCGCTTATCTGGCGTGATGGCGGCAGGAAAGGACTCCTCTGCTCGAATTCTCCTCTGGGCTCAGGAGACACCTCACTGATAGCTAAAAAGACCAAGGAGTATGCTGTCCGACTCTGGATTCAGCAAAGCTCTGACCAGGTGCTGCTCACTACCATCAAGACCACGGTCCCTGAAATCAAGAAGGATGTACCTTCTACTTCATAACTAACTTAAACTCTCTTGTTACACTGATCACAACACAGCACAAACATTGAGTTCAGAGCATTAGGCCAACTGTCAGCTTCATTTGAAATACTTTATTCCAGTATTACCCTTCTTAATGGGTACTACGCCTCTGCAATTCCAGCATTATTTCTTTCTATTCAATCATCCAGGTGTCAGTGTACTGTTTGGCCATTCCATGCCGTTTTACTTCTCTCCGACACCCTCTGTTCAGGCTGGAGCATTACAGGCTTTACCTCACGTTGGCCACTGAACTACACATATATATATACAGGCATAAATCAACAATTCACATTCAATTTTCATTAAAAGATATTGAATGGTTCAAGCTTACCACAATTCATACGAATAAACACAGATACGTTGATTAGCAATGAATTCTGGCACAAACTGGCACAAATTCCCATCTGCTTATCTTCCAGGCTTTTATTTAGCAAAATATAAGCTGGCTTCAACGCACTGATGCTTTATCAAGCTTATTTAAACAAGTGGTTTCGAACTAACGCTCCCAAGTGTGTATATCAGCGAGTCTGACCAATGAGCCCCGTTTCGACAAGTGTTTGAAAAAATGTTACCTTTCCCCGTTTCCCCTAACAACGAAAGATAGTATTTATAGCCCGACCAATCGTGGTTAGGCTTTCATTTGTTGCGCTCCAATCAATTGGGAGTTTACATGGTAGGCTATTTCTGTAACGCAAAGTTTTTTCAAACACGTTATAAAAAAATGTTATGAGCAGAAATGATTTTATGCTGTCAGGCACCCCCAATATTTTATTCTGGGTATAATTTATTAATTCCTGGACTATTTGCGTAACGTTTTACATATTATTTGTCAGCAAGCCCTAAGGAACCCAAAAATACAAATTTAAAGGAGCTACGTGGCTGCATTCAAAATATGCAATTTCTTCTACCTCCTGTTTCGAAGATGTGCTGTCTGGGTACTGTTATGTTTTCAACCGTAAACCCATCTATTGTTATCTTTCCTAATAAGAGTTTTTTATGATTTATAAACCTAACTCTGGGAAAGGGTAGTGTATTTTATCACTGTCCGTCTGAAAAAAAATTAGTGCATGTAGACTTACACGCGTGATGGCAGCATTTGTGTATCGCGCGACGCGTGTTGCATGCGTTCCTGATTTTCAGCCCTCCCCTCTCTCTTTATCCTTTTGTCCATCTGTTCGTTCGTTTTGGTAACGCAGTATAATTAATGTTAGGATTAATTTAGGTCATTACGCAGTACGTCTCAATGCTTTTCCAAGAAATACAGCACACGTTTCATTGAAGAAAGCGGGTAATAATACAGTAAGCTTTTATATCAACGTGAAAGCGTTACAATTTGCAGACGAAGCAGAAAACAAGGGGGATTTCGAGTACATTCTTTGTGACAGCACTGTTATTTTCCCATTGCTCTTCTCTTTATTAATTTTATTTGTTAGGCTTTATATTTACCTAATAATTTATATATGTGGATTAGAATATTTCACGACAACGACCACTCTATCACTGCAAACACCGTTAGTACCGCAAACGCTAGAAATACCCGCACTTAAATATTTTCACTACTGCGCCCTTCCTTTGCCAGTTCCTCTTTATTGTTCGAAATCTCTGCATTTTTTGTTGTTCTTTTTTGTTGTTGTTGTTGGTAAAAAAAAAAAGTATTAAAAAAAAAGTAACGCATGAGTGAACACGGGGAGAACTGAGGAAATCAACAACAGACTTGAACTGTAAAGGTCGCAGTATTTCCTATTCTGGTATTCTCCCCTCTCTTTCTCTTCGTCTCTCTCTCTCTCTCTCTCTCTCTCTCTCTCTCTCTCTCTCTATCTCTCTCTCTCTCTCTCTCTCTCTTTCACCACCGTTGTTATTACCGGTATCTAGTTGAAATGAAGGAACTGTGAGACGTTTTCTTCGATGCCATAAATAAAATAAATACTTCTTTATTTCTTATGAGTGCCTGCAACATACACCTGTTTAATGTGTATTATTTATTAATTGTTCACGTCTCTTGTTTATTTCAATTGTTCATGCCATACCCAGCTATTCCCAGACACATTATTACGATCATTGTCTTGTGTTATCTGGCCTATTAATACAGACCCTGACCATAAGACCCGTAGGAATGTTGAGGTGGACGAGTTTTCTCTTCAGATCCTGTTAGGGCATGCCTAAAGGAAGCGTAAAATCTTGGGTAGACATCTGGCAACCCGGGCATAAGTTTTATAGGACGCCATTTTGTTTTTGGCATATACGTGCAGTGGCTAGTATTGAATTTCGTAATTTTCTGTTCTTGTCAGTATGCCTATACCAAATCTGACATGTTTTTTTTTTTTTTTGATTCCTTATAAAATTTCCTATTAGATAAGACTATGTTTACTCATTTCGACCTTTGACTGAATATTCAAGGGGAAAAAAAAAAAAATGCATAAAAGATGGGAATAGATGACAATGCATTGAAGTGTGAACATAAAATTCCGATACAATTAAAAAAAAGAACAGAATCACAAACTATACACAGAGTTAAATGGTCATTTTCAGTACTTTATACATGTGCCTAAGAAAAATTCACCGCATCTTTTGGCCGAATACCATCACCAACCAAGATCTGCTTACTCGTAGCAAGCAAGAGGACATGCACACCATCATAGCTGGCAGACGCTGGAGCTGGGTTGGTCATGTCCTCAGAAGAGACCCCGATGCCATCACAAGAACAGCTATGTTTTGGACCCCTGAAGGAAAGCGAAAGAGAGGCCGACCAAAAACAACTTGGCGGAGGACTGTGGAGGCTGAGATGCAAAGAATGAACCAGAGTTGGGGCACTGTACGAAGGATGGCCACCGACCGTGCAAAGTGGAATCAATTTGTTGTTGCCCTACAAGACGCCACTAGGCGTGATGGCCACTGACTGCTTTGACGGTCGGTGGTTAAGGATCGAAGAAGATACATGTTCCTGAATGTCACAAGACATTTTGCATTTGCAAAAAGACATACAAGAAACAATGGTTTTGCAGCACCGGCATCGTTTTGTATGACAGCTCTCGCAAGTACAGGTAAGAATCACATCAGGTAGTTCAATAATGCAAGGGTCTGGTGTGAGTGACGAGTCATCGGCACTGATTGACCATCCAAAATCTGTTGGGATAATGGTTCGTCCATGATCAACACTGTAGAGCATTAGTGTGCTATATAAAATGATCTTTTCAGGTGACGTCGCAATGAAGAGCTTGTGTAAGGCCGGCCTTGTAAGTTTGGAAGACTAGGTTGGGTTATCATTTCAAATCGAAGTGCGTCAAATGTCTTGCACATGTCTTGCTCAGAGCCTGGTTTTAGAACCTTCACCAAGTATTCCTCTGGAAGCTTAAAGGATTTAGTACTTGGAGGAAGACGCCGACCCAAGTTGTGCAGGTACTTTTCTGGTTCTGCCTTGATTGATGACACTTTGGTGCCTATCGTACTGGTCACATCAGATCCTGTAAGAAAATGGGTAGCAAGAAGGACGTCTGTGGTAGAACCTATCTTGTTTATAAGAGTACGGATTAATATGATATCTAATGCTGACTTTCTCATCCATAGTTCAGAGAGTCCATTTTCATTAAGAAACTTGTAGAAATGAACGGGTATCACAAAAATATCTGTATCGTTTGAAAGCACAACGACACGCTGCAACCTTTGTTTAACAGCGTGGAAAACGTGAGGAATAATACGTAAGTCAGCCTTCTCAACAGTTACTTGAAGAGTATCCTTCATTTTTGTGAAGCTTCCATCATTTGCTAACGCCGGAGTAGGTCCACTTTCAAGCAGCACGCCACTAAGGATAGTTTCCCATTGTCGATTAGTTGATACCTTCTTCAGAAACTCGCTCAGGGCATCTTGAATCCAACTTTTGTTGTCAACTGACGCCAAAATCTTGCCATCTGCACAGGAAGCTTCGTAGTGGTAGCAATGGAAGTCAGCGGTAGTAGTTACACAGAAGACCTTCTTTCTCTCTCAGCATTTTTTATTGGTGATTGATGGTTGCTGTCAAAAACATAGTAAACACGACTGAATTTGCAGACATTATTCACATTACTGTCAAGGATTGTCTTCAAATGTGTCGTTTCCCTTAACTGGCAACCTTCACAACTGTTCACGACATCAACAACACTAGTTTTCAGGGTATGCTCTTTTTTTGGAAATTTCTGTCTGTGGTATCTAATTTTTTTGACAACTCAAACATGAGTTGAGACTTCATGGGTTTGGTAGTAGCACCATTCTCATCTAGTAAGGATGAAGGTGAAAAATCGTACTTAAGAATTTCTGCCATTGTAATTCTTCTCTCCTTGGCAATATCAACTTTTCTTGGAACCTGCAAATGATCTTTGATGGCATTTTTCACAGTTTGCTTTTTTGTCTGCATGTCTGGTTGTACTACACTTAGAAAAGTGGGACGTTTTTTCTGGTGTATAGGTGCCAATAATGGTTTTGAGCGGGTTATAAACCTTTCCTCTCGAAACATGAAGAAAACTTCTTGTGCTGTCGTCAATAATTGGAGCATCTTCCTGGCATTCAATGCTGGAACAAATGCACTGGTTAGAATGTTGTGAAGCCTAACTTCACATTTTCAAAGGTATGGGTTTTCTCTGCTTTCAACATACTGGAGCGTCTGTTGGATATTGGCTTCCATTCTATTTCTGAGACTTCCTGTTAACTAATGATGCATTATCAGCTCATAATCAACTGGTGTAATGTTCAGCAGCCCTTGAAATGTTTTTCTTATGAGGAGGACTTCATGGTAAGCAAGCTCCCTGTTACGAATGAATCTTGAGATCATGGTGTTGATTATTTTACTGGCTCGGTTGATGGTGCATGTGTTGATTGTTGTAGCGAATGTCGTTTTCGCGGAACAAGTTCTCAAGATATTATATTTGCATATGAAGACACCATGACTGGTACAAGAACATTGAAACTGGTCAAAACTGTAGGCGAGGCTTGTAAACGATTAGACATTTATTAGACGTAATCATCTTCACGACAAGTATAATCAATAATGGCATCACAAGGAATTTCTGGTTTGCATGGCATATTTATATATTTATACGTATGTTTATATGTTGAGTAGACATCAACAAGTGTTTGATCGATTCAACTATCAACTAGTCGAGACGCGAGCTAGTTGAAGCACAGCGGTAAAGATAAAAATATATGGCCTCCTAGAATTTCATAATAAAATGGTGGCTAAACTTGCATTTTTTAACAACAGCCCAACATGGCTGAATAATAACGTAATGGCGTAATACCTCATTATAAAAGCCACATGAAGAATGCGTTTGCAAACTATAATATATATCCCGCAATAGGGAACAGTACAAAAATACGTCCGTTCTGGACGATGTCTACTTGAGAAAGGCCATGAACGTTAATCGTTTAGTAACAAGCGCGGACGATTGCTAACGTCACAAAGAGACACTGCGCCATTCAAACGTAGTGCGTTATAGTCTGAAATAAAAATCATTTATACAAAGTAATATCTCTCAGCTATATATCTGAAAGTATAGACATATGCCTGAGAGCATAAACATATCTTAACACTCCCATTCAGCAATGCATTCCTTCCTTTTTTTTTTTTCGGCCAAATGATCCCTCCGGCTGACTTCTGAGAGCGGTTTATTGTTTGCTCGAGAGCCATGTCGACACCCACGGCATTAAACTTTCATTTCTTCTTCGAACAACAAAATGACCTTTTTTGAACCAGTCACATATCTCAGGCTGACTTTCAAAAATGTGGAAAATTGGAAGGACATCCTTCACTGTTTGCAGGTAGAAGTTCCAGTTCCCCTCCCTGTCCGCTCTTACGAGGTTCTTTAAAAGACTTATCAGATGCAAGAATCCCTCCAGATATTTGCACTGCTCAGAATTCTTAACTTGTTCCTGTGTGAAAACATCCAACGATTTCAATGTTTCTTCTGATGTTGTGATCAGCTCTTGGAACTTGAGTTGTGCGTCTTCTGTTGAGTGTTGCATAGCACTGAGCACATTACCAAATTGTGTAGCTAATCCAGCATCATCCTCAGCGGTACTAAAAAATGCTTTCCATTTAAGCCTCTCTACTACTTCTGCTAGCCTAAACATTCCTTTCACTGACCTTACGTAATTGCTACCTTTAAGGACACTCTCTGCTACTTTTTGACCAAACAAATGTTTTTCTATGAGGACGTTTTCAAACCCGCTGCTGTTTTTGTATTTTCCAATACACGCAAGTAGAATTTTAGTCACATGGAAGGATCCCAGGAGTAGCACAAGGTCTGGGAATTCATTTGTAACCAACTTAATTTCTTCGGCAATATGGAAAACGCCTTTATCGCTTGCAACTGGCAGTGCTTGTTGATCGAGATGTACAAGCAAGCTTGGAAAATTCTTCATGCATGAATACACACTATCGTTTGCTGTCACTGGGTAAGGCAGTATTGGGAGAAAACCCACATGTTATAGCGGAACATTAGCTTTCGAAATGACAGCATGAATGCCAGACCATGTCAATGCACTTTGGTTTGTTAACCCTCCAACAGCTTCTTCTTCTTCCATCCTTAGCCATTGACCGTCAAAGCAGTCAATGGCCATCACGCCTAGTGGCGTCTTATAGGGCAGCAACAAATAGATTCCGTCTACCGCCACCCATCACGCCTAATGGCGTCTTTAGGGCAACAGCAAACGGTATCATCCGTTGCTGTTTCCGTAATCAAGGTGACTGGCAAACAGGTGATCAGCCCATTTGCTACCCTCCAACAGCTTGCAACATACTTATCACTGTCTCTTCCTTCTTGATAAAGTATAATAATGGTTAGATCTTCATAAACTTGTTTTATTACTGCCAAAATAGTCTTATCATACAGGATATTTTATAAGGAATTTAAAAAAAAAAAACATGTCATATTTGGTATAGGTATACTGACAAGAACAGAAAATTACGAAATTCAATACTAGCTATTGAATGTATATGCCAAAAACAAAATGGCGTCCTATTAAACTTATGCCCGGGTTGCCAGATGTCTACCCAAGATTTTACGCTTCCTTTAGGCATGCCCTAACAGGATCTGAAGAGAAAACTCGTACACCTCAACATTCCTACGGGTCTTATGGTCAGGGACTAGACTATGTACTGGTGAATAGAAAGCTATCCTCTTTCCTTCTTCTTCCCAACCCCAGGGATTCATGTTTTTCACTCTTTAACCCTTGCAGCAATCGGGGATGAGGTTTTGGGCTTTCTTGCAACCCCAGAGGGTTTCTCCAACTCAACGGACTCGGCTGGCGGAGCTCACACCAAACCCACTAATTGGCGGGTGAGGTAATGCCACGAGAAGGTTGGTCCTCTACCCTGATGGGGGGGGGGGAGGGGGGGAAGGTCATATGAAAGCTATTGATGTCATTACGTCTATAATTAGACTGGGCCGTTCCTGGGTTCGAAATTCCGTCGTGCTAATCCACTGTCCACGAAGCACTATTTTGTAGTGCCTAGTTGGCAGTGAAGTTAGTCACGATTCACTTCCACAGCGAGGCGGTGGTGCCGTTTAGATCGTCATGGGTTCGTGTCCCCGGTAAGCCTACCACTTCTGATGTTTTTCTGTTGTCTAGTCTTCTACTTTATTTCTTACGTTTGCCAACAACGTACCCCTTTCTGCGTATTATTTATCTTTGATGCCACCCAAATAAGTCGCCCACTTCGTTGTGGTTAGGATTAAGGTTAGGGTTAAGCTTTAGATTCCTAACCCTGACCCTTACACCTTATTATTGCGTCTCTGAATTCTTGTTTGAGGCCGTATCGAACAGACGGCCCACTGTTCTCCATATCAACCAATAAACCAGGGATTCTTAACCGGGGTATTCATACCTCTTGGGGGTATGGGAACCAAATGATGGGGGTATGGAACTTGATCTCTGAACAATTAAAAAAAAGACAAATAAACTGTTGTTAAATTAGATTATAAACTATCGTCATGAACAATACGGATTGAGGCGGCAAGGCCGCTAATCAATCAGCGATCAGATAACCGTTTTTATAAAAATAAATATGATAAAATCCTGTTGATTTTCTTTCAGCTATCCATTGTAAAGTATGTGAAGTCATACTGGTACCTTATTGGACTAGTAATGATGATGATTTCGACAATCTGGCGAAAGGGGTATAGGGACCTATCTGGCAATCCATCGGTGGTCTGTAATCGTAAAAAGGTTAAGAACCCCTGCATTAAACATTATTTGGTAATACAACGTGAAAAGAAGGCTACGACAGTGATACCGCGTCACAATGGCTGTAGGGGAGTGAAGTGTTCGAGAATTCATCATACACGGTCCAGCTTTATGAAGTGGGGTGCCCAGTTCCCTTCCTCGCTAAATTTGCCTTCCCTAACTCAAGAGCAGAGTCAGGTACCCATTTACTGCTGAGTAGACTGGAACGTGACGCCTACGTGTTTCGGCACCTTTGCTACGAGAGGCCACTTTGCGATCAATAAACAAACAAATAAAAGGCATATTTTCGCTGCTTTGTTACTGTGACTCCACACATTTGTTTCATACTTGTCTGTGTTCCGCTTTACTGCATAAAATGGAGAACACGCCATCACACATGTTAAGTGAAGCGAACAAGAATTTCATTTTTTTTTTTTAAGTTTTGCCTCGTTTTGGCGAGGCGCGTCCCGTTCAACCTAGTCGGTTATATTAGGGCGCATGTCCAAATGTAAAAGACCTTTAAGTCTGAAGTTCTGATGTCATTTGAAATGGAAGGATACAGAAGTTCTTGAGTGTATTATAAAAACATTAGGATTTGCGCGTAAACCCCACAATAATCTAACGTCTACTTAGCCCGGCTAGACGCTGGAAGAAGTAACCATGCTACCGTTGCAATAATACAAATATGACATACTCTGAGGTTCAAAGATGTGTGCAAGAAAGACATGAGGGCATTGGACATACATCCAGCAACCTTGCAGGATTAAGCTGCCGATCGCACTAAGCGGCGATGCTTTCTACGACGTCACTTTAGATTGGGCGAAAAGAAGCTCTCACGGCAAGCAGAAGAGAGAAGAAACCGTCGAAAGGAACACCGGGAAAATAAGCAGCTGAGGACTGTTATCTCAGGGGCGCATTCCCATAGTCAGTTATGACTGAAGGTGCTATAGTGCGTTTCACAATGTTTGCCGCTGTTTAATATTCAATATCTCTGCAACCACTTGATCGTAATTGTTGCAACTTTGCATATGACCTAATGATCGCTATGTCCCGAGGGGAACATTTTTTTCCTCGTTAACAAACTTATGGTTTTAAATTTTCTTTATTTAAAGTATACAAAATCGACCACCTCCTAGTCCAACCGTGTATTGAGAGGGCTTACCCCTTCATATTTGTGCGCTATTTCGATTTAACATCTTGAACGCAAGTTTACGTGATTTTCCCGTGTTTCAGCTCACTATCGCACTGTTTTGAACATTACATTGATCCTTCCGGTGCGTTCAGTTACCATTCTACTGATTGTGTATTTCAGTGCAAAGGTGTATCTTGCGGTATTCTAGGTCTGTAATACAATGGGTATGAAAGTCAAGTTTCTTACACTGCATACAATGGCAGTGAAGATGTATAAATGTTTATGCAGAGAAGCTAAGCGTGATAAACTGCATCGGAGTCTCTCAAATCCTGAAAAGAGAACTATTCATGCTTTGGGTTTAAGTAAACGCTCATTTCATCAATTACTCAAAGCTAATGGAATTTTCAGTTCAATCAATACCAGGACGCAAGGAAGAAAGGAAGTAGTAGATAATTTTGACAGGGATGTGATTAAAAGAGAGATTTGTAGAATGTTCAATTCCAAAGAAACTGTGACACTAAGAAAACTGAAAATTCGGCTGAGAACAGACAATGACATTGATGTGTCGAAATCAACATTATGGAGAACTGTTAGAAGCATTGGCTTTACGTTTAGGAAGTACGCTAGTGGAAGAAACGTCATCTGCGAGAAGCCGCACTTAGTATCTATGAGAAGTAAATATTTACGTGAAGTACGGGAAATGCGTAATCAAGATTATGATATTATGTATGTGGATGAAACTTGGATCAATGCACACCACACAAGTGAAAAGGAATGGCAGTTATCAGATGGAACGATTAAAAGATGTGTACCCAGTGGAAAAGGACAACGTCTGATAATGGCACATGCAGGCAGCAGACATAATGGGCTAGTGAAAAATGCTGAACTTATTTTCACTTCCAATTATACGGACAACCGGGACTATCATACCGAGATGAACGGTAACATATTTAGAGAGTGGATTGAAAATACTCTTCTTTCGTCCCTAGACAGACCATCCTGTTTGATAATGGACAACGCATCATACCGCAACGCTGTAGCAGAAGAAGACAAAATCCCGACATCTTCGAGTACAAAAGATGCTATAAAGATTTGGCTTAGAAAAAAAGACATTCCATTTAACGAGGGGTTTCTGAAACCTGAATTACTGTCCCTTGTTAAGAAATCACAAAAGACCAAGATATTCCATATAGACAAGTTGATTCAACAGCATGGTCATATGTGTTTGAGACTGCCACCTTATCATTCACATTTAAACCCAATTGAACTCGTTTGGGCAAAAGTTAAAGGACAGGTGGCAGCTGAAAATAAAACTTTCAAACCATGCAATATGAAAGAACTAACATATGCCGCCCTCTCGCAGATAGACAAAGATTATTGGTGTAAATGTGAAGACCATGTCTTAAAAGAGGAAAATGACTATTGGAAGAAAGATGGACTGTCGTTCGTTCAGCCGAGAATAGTCATCAATATATTTGACTCGCCTGACTCAGAATAAGTGTGTAAATACCTTATATGTTTTCTCCTCCATCTATGTGTATATGTAAACCAATTCATTTCATTTTTATCTCCACGATTTCACTACTATTTTTAACATACACAGTACTTTCACCTCTTCATGCATCCATTCACGTTTTAGTATAAAGAGTAACATTTACAACGAATAGGCGTTATTATTCTCTCAAATATTTCGAAGAAATAAAAAAGGACCTCACGTAGTAATCAATTAACAAACCCCTCTAACATTCGAATTGTATAGACGCCTATGCCGAAAATATGCAACTTCCGTCATTTACGGTAAATTATTTTCTTCCAGGACAAAATAATTACTTCGTTAAAAAAGATCAAAGGAATTAGCCGTTGCAAGAAAAGAACACTACCTGCAACATTGAATTTTATAAAAACTTTAGGACATTGAAAATATAAGACCACGTGCAAAAAAAATCATGTTTATCAGTGCAAGGAATATGAAGATATTTGAAGTCAATCGTCGACCGATCTTTTTGAAACGCACTATAGCTATTTTTATTACACTAGTGTAAAAGCCCGTCATAAGACGGGAATTGAATTCAAAAGCACCAATACCAAGCGGCAATTTTACTTATTCAAAGGTATTTTTAAAAAAAACCACTGTGCATCATCACAGTACACGAACTACGTAGCAGCAGCGAGGATCCCAATGTGTGTATACGGGATCACACATTCTATAAAAAAAAATTTGCACACCGTCATTTGCGCATTCTTCTTTGGTAAGTGTTACTATTTTCGGGACAGTACATATAAGGGAATAAATACAATAAATGTCTAACTTTCCACCAAAGTTGCATCCCTTAGCGTTACGCATTGACAGAAAAAGCTGGGATATTATATATAGGATACTCTTTATCGTCTCCATTATTTTACTCTTCACTTTCTACGGCCATTTGGATTCTCCATTTTAAATGGAAACTGCTGACATCAGCTCGCACACACACACACACACACACACACAATCTGTCTCTCTCACATACACACTTACTATTCTGTCTCACTCACAGCGGTACATGTCCTACTTTGTACTGCCCTTTCGGGCACCGGTAACACGCGAAGATAATGAAGAGGTCATACCATGACAGGGACCCAAAGACGCAGCAACAGAGAATGCAGTCAGCGACTCGTAGCTTGACTGCTTGCGTCAGGGTCAGCGAACCAGAGCTGACCAAGACCCTACTCCACCTCCAAGTGGTGGTCCTGGAAACAGGCTGCTTCACTGCAGTCTGGCTGAGAGAGTAGGGATCGAAGAGGGAAGGCAAACCCGGTCCCAAAAAAAAATGCCGTGCTGAAGTCGGATGATTCGGCTGAAAGGCGCAGATATCACAGCTCCGGCGTGAACAGACACAACGCAACCACCGTCCTTATCAGGGCGAACGAGGAAGAAGAAGAAGAATACCATGACAAAGGTCAGGCCAAACGAACAAAAAGATCTTAGCGGGGGATTAGAAGGATACTTAAGTCAGCTTACAATCCTTGACAGTAATGTGAATAATGTCTGCAAATTCAGTCGTGTTGATTATGTTTTTGACGGCTACCATCAATCATCAATCAAAAATGCTGAGAGAGAAAGAAGGTCTTCTGTGCAACCACTACCGTTGGCATCCATTGCTACCACTACGAAGCTTCCTGTGCAGATGGCAAGATTTTGGGCGCCAGTTGACAACAAAAGTTGGATTCAAGTTCTTGAGTTGATTATAAAAACATTTTGATTTGCGTGTAAACCCCAGCAGTTAACTAGTGACCTCTACTTATCCCAGCTAGACATAGGAATAAAGAACCAGCCTGCCGCACCATTAATACAAACACCATCACATAATCTTTACTGTCTCCATTCCTTTACTCTTCACATCCTACGACCATTTGGATTCTCCTATATGGAAAATTTTAAACGGAAATGGCTGAACATAATCTCTCTCTCTCTCCCTCTCTCTCTCTCTCTCTCTCTCTCTCACTATCCAGTCTCACTCTCTCTCACTCACTACCCTGTCTCACTCACACTCACTATCCTGTCTCACTCTCAGTGTCACCAGTAATACACTGGTGAATTTCTGATCACGAAAAAAAAAAGGAAAAGCACATTTAAAAACAAAATTTAATAATTCCATTTTTTAAAACAATATTTTATTTAAAATTACACATTTTCCATCATCATCACCACCACCCTTCAGCGCCTCAAGGAGCATAGGCCTTCCACAATGTCTGCCAAGTCTTCCTGTCACGTGCCATCACCTCAAGGTCTTTCCAATATCTTCTTCACCTCTATCTCCAGTTCTCTTCTCCATGTGTTCTTTGTTCTCTCCCTACCTCCCTTACCCTGAGGGTTCTAGAACGAAGACGGCTCTGTAATGTTATCAAGCATGTTTCCTAAATGTGTGTCCCGTCCATCGCCAGCGTCTTCAATTTTGCACGCAGTGCCGCCTTAAGGCATGGGCACACTGGTCAGTGCCCAGGGGCCCCACGATTCTAGGGGCCCCATGCTGGGATGTTGCCATATTGTTCATAAGACATCTCTTAGCAGAGTGGATAATTACTCGATCTCTCGCTGGAAAGGCCTGGGATTCAAATCAAACATGACGTGGGTAAGTTGACGAAATTTTTGTTGAAAGTACCATTAAATTATAAATCTATAGGTTTAATTTTATTGTCCGTTTACATTTTTTATTCCCGTGGGCGGGAAGGGCTGGTAGGGGCCCAGTGCACTACTTTGCCCAGGGCCTACAATGCTGTTAAGACGGCCCTGTTTGCACGTTTCACTTCATATAAAAAAATAATAATAAAACGATAAATCCTAAATTTCTACATTTTGTTGATCTCTCTCCTGTTACGGTATTTTATTGAAGTCGTCTGCTATAGTTGGCAGTGTGCTACTTCTAGGGTCACAGCGTTTAATATAATTTGATGTTAAGAATTCACGGACTCACTGAACGCTATATACACGATCGATTTATGACGTGTTAGCGTTGATAGGTCACGCATCGTGACTTAGATACGAGACCCTTTTTACGTTGACCGTCAAGCTGTGAAGACGCGTCCTATATTCGTCCAGTGTTAGGCATTGTGCATCAAAGACATATTTATATAATTACTTCGAAGTAAGGACTCAGGGTCAATCCAAACTTATATGAATCAAATAATATAAATAGGTTAGTATATAACCAACTTCAAGGAAAGATTATTTCAGTCCATAATATTGTACTCATCAGACTCATACGCTCATTGTCGGCCGTTGGAAACCCCAACCGCGCGTGCACATAGCTATGCTGTTCTGGCTATATTAATTCATTTTACTGGACACGGACTGAGATTATTATATGGATTCAAATGTACTCAATTATAGATGTATGCTTATAATGAATGCTACTTGTGATGTCTTCATCCGTTGTTTCGTCAATAAACGTTTGGACTCAATCAAGGACTTACCCACATTACTTCGATTACGGTTGGTTGCTTCAACTTGAATTATTGATTGTTGTTTGACCTGATGAACTCTTCTTCATAGGAAGTTTATACTAATGATAATGAGGTTCGTACGGAACCAATGTTTCCTTGGACACTCAGTAATCAATGAAAACCTTTGTGTTGACCTCAACTGAGATAATGATAAATAAGCAAGCATACATATTCAACTAATAATAATAGAATGAAAGACTCATCCCAACGAACCCCCGCAACATCCCCCCCCCTCCCCCCCTACCAATAAGAAAATGGAAAACCATGGACACAATTCCCTCGCATATCTGCTCCTTAATCAAATTTCCCGAACGTTCTGACACCTGTTTATGCACGGGCGGTCTCAGCAACTGGGCTAACCGATTTTTGCCAGCCTGAACCCAGTCTCTCGTCAGTGTCACGCACTTTCATAAACTGAGGCATCTGCTGTCCTGGCCGATTTAGAAAATTGGAAAATCGTGAGAGAAATAAACCTGGGCTTATTATATCCGTTATCAGATTCTGACATTTATGAAAAATTCGTAATTTTTTACTCCTGCCATATGGTAAAGGCCAGAGGTATTTTAAAATATTAATGAAAAAAAATGTACTTGAATGTTTTTATTTAACTTTACATCTTCTTCTTCTTCTTCTTCCATCCTTAGCCATCAACCGGCAAAGCAGTATGTGGCCAGTACGCCTAGTGGCGTCTTAGGGCAACAACAAATTGATCAATCTATCGCTGTTTCCACCACGCCTAGTGGCGTCTTTGTGGAACAAAAACAGACCAAACAATCTATCATTGTTTCCGTAATCAGATTGGTTGGCAAGCAGGTGATCAGCCCACTGTGCGAAGTTTTTACGGGATGGGGTAAACAGCCCCATGCCCATACCCTCCTTAATCGCTTTTTACGACATGCATGGTAGGGTGCAGTGTTACCATTCTTTGCTCCCCTCTCGGGCCCCGGTAACACACGGGTGAGACTTTACATGATGATTGTATATTTGTTGTATTTCAAATCACTGGCGATCACAATCTTTATGTTCCGCTAATCACAAACAGCTAAAACTTTGCAGGCAGCCCCTTTTCGCGGAACATTTTAATTTATCACGTCAGGCGAGTGTTGTTGACACAGTCAATTTTTATATAGTAACCATTCGTTTTGGTTTGGTTTTTGGAAGGATCATCTTAATTGCACACGGACAACTCCGTCAGTGCTTTGATCTCCTCCCTTAGATCACACAAGGACCCTAGCACAGTGTACCAACTCCGTAGCATCGGGCGAGGATCCAAATTTGTATACATGAATCACACATTCGTTAAATATTTTTGGGGTGGGTAGGTTTCCTAATTTAAAAAAAAAATTTCCAGGGCAGCGGCTGTATTGCTTCTTCTCTGTGAGTTCCAAACGCCGAGGGATTTTTAACGTGCGCTACTTGCACACGGGACCTTCTATACTACTGGACAAAAGTTAAGGGTCGCCATTCAGTTTAGACAAGGCTTATATAATTCTTCCTGAGCAGGGTCGATTTTCCAAATGTCCGGTAGCTTGAAAAGTCTCTGAATGGTAGAGTGGGACACTGCTAAACGTCTTGCAACATGCCGAACAGATTGACCATCCTGAATCCATGCCATGGCTCGACCACGATCTACAGTGCTGAGACTTCTCCTTGGTGGCATGGCTAATGCAGTGATCATTTCGACCACTTGTCATACTGATTTATTGCATACCAAAGGTGAACACTCTTTACCGATGATCATTTTCCACGTGCATTCAAATTCAACTCACTTTTTCACCTTTTGAACTAGTGGGACGTGTTGCAAAAACCACGAGTTTCACGTGCGGGTTAAAGTGACCGAGTTTTTGGACATTTAAAAAAAATTAACCTAGTGCACACAGAAATGTATACACATTTCTCTGAGCTCAGTTTTAATGACATTTTCACTTGTCTTTACAGTTTGCCAATCAATTATCTAAACCGAATGGCGGCCCTTAACTTTTGTCCAGTAGTATATTTTGTCGCCCTTATTCGAGAACGCTAGGCATCCGATCTCACTAACCCTGAAATCAGGGGAGAGGAATGACATCATTAGGAACTACCGGTTATGACAAAAAATTTCCAACAATTATATCCCCTGTACTGGGAGCGAACCCGGTACCTTTAGAGTTAGAGGCAGACGCCATACCTCTTAGCCACTCTGACCCTCATATTATATATATATATACGAGGGTTGCTCAGAAAGTAGTAATGTCCCACATTTTGTTTTTCTCATCCCAGAATAAAGATAGCAAAGCGAAAATTTACACGTAGCAACACTGATGTTTCCCGCGTACATGTGCGTAATTGCACGGTCGTCCGACAGATAGCGCCGCTGTAGTAGTCTGTGAAAATGGCGTCTGTGTACGACACGCGTTACAAACAACGAGCTGTAATTGAATTCTTGGTGGCGGAGAAAGAAAGTGTAGGTAACATTCACACACGTTTGTGTGCTGTGTATAGAAGTTGTGAAGTCGATATGAGCACCGTTGGACGCTGGGTTCAGAGAGTTAAGGCTTCAGGAAGTGGAGAGACAGAGCTGCATCATCGGCCGCGATCTGGGCGTCCTGCCACAGCCACCAGCACAGACATGTTGTAGCGCGCCGATGCCATTATTCGTGAGGATCATCGCATCACAAGTCGACAATTGGCCCTACAGCTTTCAGTCAGCAATGGAAGTGCGATGGCAATTATCGACGCTCTCGGATATTCGAAGGTATGCGCAAGATGGGTTCCTCGAAATCTCACAACCGACAACAGACGTCAAAGAAAAACCATTTATTCTGAATTGTTGGAGCGTTTGTATGCTGAGGGGAGGCCTTTTTGTCCCGGATCGTCACAGGTGACGAAACCTGGGCGCACCATTTTGAGCCGGAAAGGTCATGATCACCGTCTTTTGGAACAGTGATGGAGTGATTCTTGTGGATGTGATGCCCAGAGGTGAGACAATCAATTCGGACGCGTACATCAAAACCCTCAACAAACTCAAACAGCGCTACCTGCGAGTGCGGCATAACAGGAATGCAGTAGACATTTTGATTCAGCACGACAATGCCCGCCTTCACACAAGTTTGAAAACTCAGAAGGCAATAGCCAAATTTGGTTGGACTGTGCTCCCCCATTCCCCCCCCCCCCCCCGCCCCCCCCCATAGTCCTTATAGTCCTGATCTGGCGCCCTCCGATCTTCATCTTTTTGGGCCACTGAAGCCTTCAGTGAAGGCTGCGCGGGACAAGGTTTGAAGAGGACGAGAGCGTGATTCGTGCAGTGAGGACATGGCTACGTGAACAGGAAACGAGGTGGTACAGGGAAGGCATGCATGCCCTTGTTTCGCGCTGGCGTAAGGCCGTAGAAGTGGACGGAGATTATGTGGAAAAATAGCATATGTAAAGGATACATCCAGTTATACCGTGCGTGAATTTCATACATTGTGAATAAATAGTTTCCGAGGAACAAAAATGTGGGGCATTACTTTCCGAGGAACAAAAATGTGGGGCATTACTTTCTGAGCAACCCTCGTGTGTGTGTATATATATCAACTATGTAGTTCCTGTGGTCTCTGAGTATACAAAAGAAAAAACATGATTACTGTTCCCTCATGCATGTCGTAAAAGGCGACTAAAAAAAGACTGTACATGGGACTAGCAACAGCTTCATGGACAACTGCTACAGAAACCATCGCTGCCGGAGAACATGCTTTTATGCAGGTTCCCTGTAAGGGGCCCGGCTTCAACTGTGGCCCCATGCTCAGTAAGGAGCAAAAAAGGAGATGATAATGATGATTATAGATAGCTCAAACGCATATCTGTGGCCTGGTACGACATGCCTGAGGGTACAGTAGTGCTGTTCTTTCTTTGTCTCTTCAGAGACCCCCCCCCCATCCCCCCTTTCCCCCTCCCGAAACTACACGGGCTATCTGAGTGTATATCGTGTCTTATATAATCTGATGTTCCACTATGTCTTTGTGATCGTGCGTAGTCTATATTCACCTCACAATGTCTTAGCGATCGTACGTAGCTCTGTATTCGCCTCACGATGTCTTAGCGATCGTACGTAGCTCTGTATTCGCCTCACAATGTCTTAGTGATCGTACGTAGCTCTATATTCGCCTCGCAATGTCTTTGCGAACGTACGTAGCTCTATATTCGCCTCAGTGTGTTAGCGGTCGTACGCAGCTCTATATTCGCCTCACAGTGTATTTGCGATCGTACGCAGCTCTATATTCGCCTCACAGTGTCTTAGCGATCGTACGTAGTCTATATTCGTCTCCCAAGTGACACTCGCGCTTGCTGGCGATTTCGATGGGTGAAGACTGGCTACCACGACAAACACGGGAAACCAAGAGCCATGGATCCAGGACGACCCATAATTCGCTGGGAGGACAACATCCGGCAATCTCTGAAAGACCGAGGACTGGATTGGAACCAGGCCAAAAGGAAGACAGCCGATAGGAGAGTATGGCGCTCTCTCTGGCTAACCTCTACACCCCAAGGCAGAAGAGGAACGACTAAGTTAAGTAGCAGTATTGCCGATCACTCAGCTAACATGTCTCTGAGACAAAAGGGTACAAATTAAAATCCAGGAGTACAAAATACAAACCCCCATCAATGATTTCTGTCTGCAGCCTTCTTTTCCATCTCTCTATCTCATTCTCCAGCTATTTCCTTCAATCGCCTCGCTGAATTCTACAGTGCTTTAGCACATATAGTTTCACGGTGTTTCTTCTTCTTCTTCTTCTTCTTCTTCTTCTTCTTCTTCTTCTTCTTCTTCTTCTTCTTCTTCGTACACTCTCAGACGTCCACTTGAATGTTCTCAAAGAAAGCATTAGTCAGTTTGAGGCTATTTGAATCCCCGGAAAGCTTTTCCACGAAAGGAGCTGGCGTCGGCCATATGCACTTTCTCTGTACCACATATAAGGGGCAACTTTGAAGCAGACTTGAATGTTTTAAAGAAAGCAACTTGTCTCTCTGCCCTTTCTTCTGTCAATATAACCTCTGCTGCAGTTTTCAAGGCCTCTGCCTCTGCTCTGAAGTTGCTGGAGAATCGTCCTGTCGCCACTGACAGCCTTTTTTCTGCACCAGTGCTTAAGGTCAGAAAGACACCCCCACCTCCATTTTCTGTTGCATTTGTTGCTGATCCATCGGTGTATGCATGGGTCCAGGTTTTGCGTGGATAATGTTTCTCTATGTATTTTGTCGCTATGAATTTTCTATCTGTTGCAGTTTGGCTCTTTTTACTTTCAATTCCAGGAATGTTTTCTATCATTTTAGGGAAACGATTCTGTTTCCAAACTGGAAGCTTGTGTGCAGTGTAGTTGGGTTTAACAGTGGATATTTCATCTATGGATACTGCTCTCATTTGTGGTTTGGTTGATTCTACAAAATTACTTCGTTTGAGTCTTTGCCTTCTAAGAGCATTTATTCTATGGCACATTGGGTGGTCTGTTAGTATTTTGAATTTTTCGGCCTGTTTCTGAGCCCTGCAGTATCTTCTATCTGTCATTGGCTGGAGGCAAGTAATCTTTTCGAGTTCTTTTATAGGTATTGACTTCATGCCTCCCGTTATAATTCTCATTGCTTGATTTTGGAGTCTGCTAATTTTATCGAAGTTTGTCTTAGCTGCTGTTGCCCATGCTGCCATGCCATATTCAAGAACTGGCCTTACTCGCCCTGTGTACAACGTCTTAAGCACTTTCTCATCTGCACCCCAAGTTGTTCCACGGTGTTTCATTCATCTCTGTTCTCGCACCCTATGGATCACGGGATCACCACTACAGTTGAACCCCTTTACAGAAGCCTACATCAAAGCCGCCGTACTCTTGTTGCGGCGTTTCTGTAGCAATCTGTTGTGCGTGATAAGGTTTCCAGCCTCATGCAGCATATTAGTCGCCTCTTACGACCTTTAATTCCATCTGGATTGTAATAAACGAGAAGCTGTTCAATAATGGTATAAATCTGTGTGTGCGTGTGTGTGTTTTTTTTTTTTTGCTCAAAAATCGACCTCGCAACCTACACATTATGAGGTTTCCAACTGTCAGGCATTGGTGGATTCAAGGGGGTGGCGATGGGGTGATCGCCCCTCCCTCAAGGTTTTGAATACCGTTATTTCATATCAACCGCTTTAGTATTAATCCGCCGCTTGGGACTTAAATGTAAGTAATCATTAGGAAGGACGAATTAAAACATGTCTGGTACTGGTAACGGTAAGTACACCAAAGGTTACGAACGTAGTAATTCTACGTGGCGGGACAATGAAAGACAATAAAGACAGCCGCCATACAACAATGACACAAAATGTTGTTGTAACTTTTTTAAGTCAACTTATGCTGTTTCCACACGGTTATTTTTTTAAATTGTCTAAAAAGAAGGGGGGGGGGGGGGGGGGGGAGTCAGTTTTTCGTTCTAATGTATCGCCATTCAACGGCAAAAAGCCAGGTATGTGGCCAGTACGCCTAGTGGCGTCTTAGGGCAACAACAAATTGATCAATCTATCGCTGTTTCCACCACGCCTAGTGGCGTCTTTGTGGAACAAAAACAGACCAAACAATCTATCATTGTTTCCGTAATCAGATTGGTTGGCAAGCAGGTGATCAGCCCACTGTGCGAAGTTTTTACGGGATGGGGTAAACAGCCCCATGCCCATACCCTCCTCAGTCGCCTTTTACGACATGCGTGGTAGGGTGCAGTGTTACTATTCTTTGCTCCCCTTTCGGGCCCCGGTAACACACGGGTGGTATCGCCCCTGCCTTGGACAATTTCTAGACCCGCCAGTGCTGCCAAGGAACCTCTACTCGCAGAACTCCTGATTTCATCATCATCATCCGCTGGCTTCTCCATATCGTAGGTTGGATGCGGTGGATCTGAGGTCTTCTGTCACATGTCTTGATTGTTCACTCTGATAGGACTATCTCCCGTCGATCTCCGGATGTTACGAGGGAAGGTCAAAAAATAATGCCTCCTATTGTTTATGTATGTAAATACTGCATCGGTGTGCAATTTGTAAATTTAACAGGATTCCTCAAACACTCTTCTGCACTGTATAGCATTACCAACCTGTTCCAGTAACAGGTAGCACCACTGTAACAGTTTAAAAATGGCTGCCAAAGACGTTCGGTTAAAACAACGTTATGTCATAGAATTCCTCAATGCTGAAGGCGAGACCCCAATTCGCACCCACGAACGTTTGAAGAATGTTTATGGAGATTCAACAGTGGATGTCAGCACTGTCCGACGTTGGGTACATCGTTGTGACAAAGCTGAAGTAGGTCAATTCTCAATGGCTGACGCAAAGCGGACTGGCCGTCCGTCTACTGCAGTGACTCCACACAACATTCATCGAGTTGATGGCATCATTCGTGGTGACCGTCGGGTAAAACTGGATGAACTTTCTTCCGTGTTGTCCATTAGTAAAGGCAGTGTCCACAACATCATTAAAGACCTGGGTTATTCAAAAGTTTGTGCACGGTGGGTACCCAGAATGTTGACAGACAGACATAAAGAAACAAGGAAAACCATAGCCATCAACCTCCTGCACCGTTACGAAACTGAAGGAGAAGAGTTTTTATCGAATATTGTGACAGGTGATGAGACTTGGGTTCATTTTTTTGAACCAGAATCCAAGAGGCAATCAATGGAATGGCATCACACAACATCGCCGACAAGAAAGAAGTTCAAAAGTTCACCATCTTGTAGGGAAAGTTATGGCCTCCGTGTTTTGGGATGAGAAGGGTGTGATTCTTCTCGACGTTTTGGAACAGGGAAACACGGTGAATGCAGACCGTTACATTGAAACTTTGAGGAAGCTTAGAGGTCGTCTTCGGCGACTTTATCCATTAAAAGATCAGAGAACTGCACTACTGTTGCACGATAATGCCACGCCACACACTGCTAAACGCACCATTGATGCGATTGCAGAATTTGGCTGGACATTATTACCACATCCCCCTTACAGTCCCGATCTTGCACCTTCTGACTTCCATCTGTTTGGACCACTGAAAGAAGATCTTCGCGGACATCACTTTGAGGACACCGAGACCCTTAAACGCGCTGTATGCGTGGTTTAGGAAAAAGGACACAATTTTTTACCGTGCGAGGATACATGCCCTTGTGAGAAGATGGACAAAAACTGTAACAAATAACGGAGACTACATTGAGAAATAAATTTTTGAAGTTCAGACTTGGGGCTACATTTCAATGTGAATTTTATCTGTTTTCTTGCCTATTGAATGAAATTAAAAATTACGAGGCATTACTTTTTGACCGTCCCTCGTATCTTCCGACTTATAACGCTGTCTTCCCCTTGCACGTTTGCCTTCAACTCTTCCTTCTATTATGATGTACAGCAGTGTTTCTCAACCTTGATAGTAGCAACGCCCCCTTTTGACAACTAATATTTTAAAAAAGCCCCCCACCCTTTTAACACCCCCTTGCTCTTTATCGTGTATACACAAACATATACATATATTCCACCATACTTGTAAAAAAGCAATGCAGTAAATTAGGTATCTTTCCTTATAATATAAAGAAGAAGAAAAAGCACATTTATAAAAACATAGTTATATTAAATATGTGTTTAAGTACGGAATTATATACACCACAAGTTCATTATCCTTGAATTACAAATTGGCGGAGCAAATGATATAAAATTAGTTCTTACAACTCTATAACTATCATAATCGTATCATTTTAATAGCGCCTAAATGATTGCATATATATCTTCAAATCTGAATATTTAAGACTCTCCTTATGTAAGGTTAGCTTGGTTGTGTCGAGAGGCTAACGAATGTTTCGAGTGTTGAAGGGACATAAATCTCCGCCTACTGTCTCCTAACAATGGTAACATCCCAGGTACTAAAATTTTGCGTTTGGAATCCTTGAAACACCCCATGGGACGCAGGGCAAATAAAAACTATCGTGTTACAAGCTATGCGAAGGGGAATATCTTTTGTAATTGTTTCACGTTGATTCTTGTAAAAATGTACACAACGCACCCCTGAATGGAAGTAGCGACCCCAAATCGTTGCGACCCATCAGAACGCCCCCAGACATCTTGAAAACGCCCCCTAGGGGGCGGTACCGAAACACTGATCTACAGTAAGGTGTTATGTCTTTTTACTCCCGATTAAACAAAAAAAAGGTAAAGATAGTCCCATAACAGATACGGGGAGCCGCGCTAGCGTAGTGGTTACCATACCGCTCTGGCGACCGGGTGATGCAGGATCAAACCCGGGCGACGGCATTTGAGGATTTTTCGTCGACCGGGATTTGGACTGGATTAACTCGAGACCTGGCGAAGACATTTGAAGGAGTGTCGTCGACCAGGGATTGGCGGCTCCTGAGCCGACCCAGCTCTAATGGGTACCTCCGAAATCGGCGAGTATCTGCCTGAATGGCGAGGGACATCTGTCTCTGTACAAGAAAAAAAAGGGATACTCACGTAAAATCAATGTCAGGTTAGACATTAATAATAACCTGAGATTTCGCCTCGAGTATTAGCGGGCATACGAAAAAAAAAAAAACAACAAAAACAGATACTGCTATAGTGAAGTGTTAGAGACTTTACTATACTAGGTCCAACATCAACATGTGGGATGACCAGTTCCCTTTCCCGCTGCCTTTTCCTTCCCTAACTCAAAGAGTAAAGGTCAGCTGGGGAGACTGGAACGTATCGATACCGTGAATAGAACCAGCACCTTTGGCTCGACAGACCAGCGCTCTAACCACTCGGTCATTTGGATGCTCTACCAGCAGTTATTCTAGTGTTCTTACATTTTTTATGCGCCAACCACTGTGGAGGAGGGGGGTGGGATGGAGGAGGAGAAAAAAAGGGAGGGGGGATTAAAAGTCGCTCGTTATAGTACTTTGTTTCAAATAACAATTACACTTTTTTATATGGAACAGAAGAGATAACACAAGACAGACACACAGTGGCGTAATAAGGAGGTTGCGGGGTGGTGGGGGGGGGGGGGAGGGGCGGTCCTCCCTGGGTGACAGCCACTATTATGACAGTACTGTAGTGTTTAAAATTCTACTACTGCTCATACTGTATTTTTCTGTATGTTTTATGGTGGGGGTGTGCCAATGGAAGAATCCGCCCCGGGTGCCAAAAACTATAGGTACGCCCATGCATACACACAGAGAGAGAGAGAGAGAGAGAGAGAGAGAGAGAGAGAGAGAGAGAGAGAGAGAGAGAGAGAGAGAGAGAGAGAGAGAGCACAAAGATCAGAAAACAAACGAAGGCTGAAAACATTCACTAACACGCAAGACACAGTTACGCAGACAAGAAGGACATCATTATTAATGGCCCACAAACCAACGGGACATGATTATAAAACAGACGTACATACAAACTAATGAACAAGACAGACAGTACAGACTTCATGGGGGCCAGAGATGAAGGGTGGACTACGACAAAATAAGAGCTAACTGCAGTAATACATGAATACGATGGAAAGTAGGGCGGATAAATCAATGTATCCATAGTAGTTCATTCATACATTTATCCTTCAGCGCCTTAAAGAACATAGGCCTTTAACAAACTCCTGATGTTTTTCCTCTTGTCGCCTGCCATTTGTCCAAGATCTTTTCATGTCTTCCTCCATTTCTCTTGTCCACGTGTTTTCCGGTCTGTCTCAACCTCTCCTACCCTGGGATTTAATTTTTTCGCTACTTTTTTTCTGTTTTCTTATTGCTACTGACTCAGTATGGAGCCATCACAGTAGTTGGTTCATAACAGAAGCGGGACCAAAAGATGCAGCAATAGAGAACGCAGTCAGCGACCCATAACTTGACTACTAGCATCAGGGTCAGCGAACCAGAGCTGACCAAGACCATACTCCACCTCCACGTGGTGGTCCTGGAAACAGTCTGCAGCAGTGCAGTCTGGCTGAGCGAGTACGGATCGAAGAAGGAAGGCAAACCCGGTCCCAAAAAATGCCGTGCTGAAGTCGGATGTGTCAACCGAAAGGTGCAGATATCACAGCTCCGGCGTAAACAGACACAACGCAACCACCGTCCTTTTCAGGGCGAACGAGGAAGAAGAAGAAGAATAACAGAAGCGTGCGTTAAGTATTTGGCACCTGGGGCGGATCCTATGACACCCCTCCCCCTATAAAGAAACACAGTTGCAGGTATATTTTGAACAGTAAGCGCTATCATAAAAATTGCCAATGGAACCTTCTTCCTGGCTGTCACCCGGGGCGGATCGCCCACTCGCACCCCCCCCCCCCTTCCCCCTAGTACGCCACTGGTTCATAACATCAGATCAGGTTGCCCTTGCCGTGGTGGTTTGTGTAGCAGTTCGTTTCAGATGACGAGGCCGCCAGCCCATGTTAAGTTAAGTAGAGATTGTTGAAAATGTAAATACATGAGATACAGACACACACATATGTTATATCTTCACACAGAACTAAGAACGTTCTCGGGAAACACGAAGAAGAATAATTTGAGAGGAAATGAAAAACTGAAGAGAAGGACCCCCCCCCCCCCCCCCCCCCCCCCCAATGGAACTGGCGGAGATAAAACAGATACATATACGAAGAACATTATCTTTTTATTCTTCCTAAGCACCCCTCCTTTATAAAAGTCTAACTCCGTGGCTGTGGCTTGTAATGCTCTCCGAGTTCCAGTTCCACACAATAGGCCATACTTGGCATTTAAATACAGATTATTATTTTTGCGCTGGGCTTTGATTTCTTATTGATTTCAATTTGGGACCGCAGACGCAGCAAAGAGAGATGAATGCAGTCAGCCACTCATAGCTTGACTGCTGGCGTCAGGGGTCAGCGAACCAGAGCTGACCAAGACCCTGCTCCACCTCCAAGTGGTGGTCCTGGAAACAGGCCTGCATCACTGCAGTCTGGTCGAGAGAGCAGGGATCGAAGAGGGAAGGCAAACCCGGTCCTAAAAAATGCCGCGCGGAAGTCGGATGCGTCGGGCTGAAAGGCGCAAATATCGCAGCTCTGCTGTAAACGGCGACACAACGCAACCAACGTCCTTCTTAGGACGAACGATGAAGAAGATTTCCATTTATTTCTCAGTGCAAAGAAATCTCCTCTTGCCTTGTCTATTCATTTTTTTTGTTCTTCTATATTTTAAATAGCATTGTCCGTTCCTCCAGCTTTACTAATATTGCTGGCAAAATAAATGCATGCGTTCATACTTAAGATAGGTAAAATACAATTCATTTGTTGAAATGTTTATACAACACCAAACCTACCCCGTCCTGTACTGTTCTCATTCTTCTATCATTTACTAGACACATTATTAAGGTCTCTGTCCGGTGTAATCTGACCTATACTGTGTAATAGGAAGACAACAGAAGTGATTGCGTCATTAATAAGGCTGGATCGCCCTAGGTACATATCCGGTGTTACGTGCCGCAAGTCGCGCTAATGACCCCTGTCTACGAAGCACTACTTTTGTGAACCTAGTTGGCAGGGAGGATAGTGTGATTCGCTTTCGTAGCTAGGCGAGGGTGCCGTTCGGAACGTCCTGGGTTCGATTCTCCGGTAAGCTACTCACTTCTGTTGTTTTTCTGTTGTCTAAGTTTTCTACTTCTTTAATTTCTTACGAGCGCCTGAAACATACCTTTACGTGTGTAATATTTATTTAAATATAATGTTGGATGTATTTTATTTGTTTGTTTTACAACAATGGCAGCTCGTAAGTCTCAGCATCTACAGCTGGGTAAACTGCAGCGTGGCGCTACCAGGAGTTGATCCCGGAACACAGTAACTTCGCCGCGTGAGACAAACGCTCTAACTGCTTAGCTAACCGGAAGCTCCTCAAGACGATAGATAACCACAATAATAATAATAAGGAAATCCAGAAGAATGGTTATGAAGCTCGCTCAGGTAATAAACCTCGCAACAACAAACAACCCACCCACCCCCCCCCCCCCCCCCCAACTGCTTCTCTCTACGCCCCTTAACTGACTAAAAGTAAAGAAACAGCAAGCGAAAAGTAAGCTTCAAATGTGTCTTGTCTTTCATCCACCATCACTGAGCGAAGTGGAAAGGAACAGACAGTTAACACGGCGCAAAGGAATCATTAAAAAAAAAAATACATTCTAAAACCCAGAATAATAGTTTCTATAAACACATTATTTGATCTAACAGGAAGCACGCCTCAAATTTCCCGAAGACACAATGGACACAGATAGGTCACGCATTTAGCAAGTCACTGTACCAGCTGTCAACATCATTAAGTTAGTCCCCGGCAGGGGCAAAACAGCTGAAGGACACCCAAAAACAAAGTGAGAAGAGACACCTTGAGGCCGACAATAAAAACCATGCCAATCTTAAGGGAGGATCTACAGATGAATGCCACAGGCATGCACGGAACAATGAACTAGCTACAGGTCGCTGATGACCTGTTTTTTTGGAAACACGACCGGCCCTTAAGGAAAGAAACCTCGAACGATAATACTGATTTAAAATCTCTCTCACAGCCAAATGACGTCATTGTTCCATTCGTACACTTTCTCTGCCTGTCTCTTCAATGTTCTCCTGGTACAAGGGAATTGACATAAGTCTTGGGCCTGACCATGAAGGACATGTCACAGAGAGCTGAAATTTTGTATAGTGTTTATTCCTTTTCAATATAGCCACCGTCTGAATTGACACACTTCTGCCATCTCTGCTTGACCCTGAAAAGACCTTGGGAGTAGAACACCCTATTTTTCAAACTAAACCAGTCATCACATTCCAGTATAACCTCTTCATCGCTGTCAAAATGATTTCCTTTTAGCTGTTTTTTAAGATTTGGGAATAGAAAAAAGTCTGATGGAGCCAAATCTAGAGAATATGGTGGGTGTGGAAGAATTTCAATATTCAAATCGTTGGCTACTAGCTGCACAAGCCGTGCTTTGTGAGAGGGCGCGTTGTCTTGAAGCAAAGGAAGATTTTGAGTGCGCGTTATCCCTCGTTTCCTGGTCACAACCTTTCTTAGTTTGGTGAGAAGATCTGCATAGTACTGTCCATTAACTGTGTTGCCACGAGGCAGATAATCTTTCAAAAGGACACCTTTGCCGTCCCAAAAAAAAGTCAGCATCACTTTTCCTGCAGATTTCTGCACTCTCGGCTTGACAGGTGTTGGGGAGCCCGGGGTTTTCCATTGCATGCTGGCAATTTTGGATTCGGGGTCATAATGGTGTACCCAAGTCTCATCTACTGTCACCATGGTCTCCAAAAAATTTTTTGACAGACACTTTTTGAGCAACTGTTGACAGCAATTTACCCTCGTTTGCTTCTGTTCATGTGTCAACAGTCGCGGAACCCAGCGTGCACACACTTTTCTCATGTTCAGTCTGTTGAGTAAAATTCTATAAACTGTTCTTTCATTTAGTTTTACTCTACTAGCTATCTCCACAATTGTCATTTTTTTATCCTGGTCAATGATTTTCTTCACTCTTGTTGCATTTTCATCGTTACACTGAGGCTGGTCTACCAGATCTTGGCAGATCAGCAACATTTGAGCGGCCGCACTTAAACTGTTGACACCAGTTTTTTACCGAAGTATATGAAGGACAAGAATCACGAAACACTGGTACCATCTCCCTGTGTATTTCTGTAGGTGTTTTTCCCTGAAACATCGGAAATTTTATCACAGCTCTGGCCTGTTTTGTCAAATCTTTGGAGCAGCAGATCCGGTCAATAGGGTACATTGCGCCGTGCACCGTAGCGGGAAAACCCATTGAAGAAACAAACGCGTACTTCACACATTCAGTGCAAATATGATGAACTTTAAATGTGCCAAGTTTCATTTTCCTCCTGTGACTCCTTCATGGTCAGGCCCCAGACTTATGTCAATCCCCTTGTACATGTAGCGTCACGCCCGTCTTACCCGCCTGTAAACGGCCACTTAACTCTGCTCTGATATTGGGAAGGCAATGACAGCGAAGAAGGTAATTGGTCACCCAGTGTCGTAACTACAGTGTAAGGAGTCACCGGGCACAAATCAAATGAAGCCGTCCTTATATAATGGAGTCAGAAACTATAATCAATATACAGAAAATCGGTATAAAAGTGTAACTATTTACTTTATCACGATTATTCTTCATGTCCCCCGAGGAGCACAAGCCTAAGGCAGTGTTGTTCCTGGTCCTACTTCCCTGTGCCATCCGCTCAAGATCTTTCCATGCCTTCTTCATCCCTTCCGGTTTTGTCTCCAGAAAATGGGACATGATATGATGTTTAAACACAGGAAATGAAGAGGACATATACAAAGGCCAGGGCCCCTTGCGACCACTCGTGTCCAGGATCGACTCATGCCTGGTCCGCCCGAGCGGTAGTTACGCCACTGCGGTCACCCCCACCTCAGAGAGCTGAGATCTTAAGTATAGTATAGCAGTCTTCAACGCTTCCCCTTCCCACGGCAGTATCTTCTATGCGACCACATTTACCTTTTATGTCATCTATCCTTCAGTTAGTTTTATGTCGTTTGTCAAGTTCTTTAGTTACCATTTAAAAAAGATTATCACCTGTTCTTCTTCTTCTTCTTCCTCGTTCGTCCTGAAAAGGACGTTGGTTGCGTTGTGTCCGTTTACAGCGGAGCTGCGATATTTGCGCCTTCACATCCGACTTCAGCACAGCACTTTTTGGGACCGGGTTTGCCTTCCCTCTTCGATCCCTACTCTCTCAGCCAGACTGCAGTGATGCAGCCTGTTTCCAGGACCACCCTTTGGAGGTGGAGTAGGGTCTTGGTCAGCTCTGGTTCGCTGACCCTGACGCAAGCAGTTAAGCTACGAGTCGCTGACTGCATTCATCTCGTTTGCTGCGTCTTCGGTCCCATCACCTGTTCACTTCTGGTGAGCTGGTAATACGCATGATTTTGTGTGTGGCCTGGATGCTCTGCTTCCCAATCTGTTCAAGACAAGCCGTCCTGCTGTATTCCATCACTTACAGCTCTTTCCATGTATTACATATCCCTTCTGCCTCAAATGTCTCTTCTTCTCTTCTATTTCTTTACCTTGGGTTTCCCAGATAAAGGCCTTACTTGTAATGCTATCAACCGGTGTCTTCAAGGTATACACAGACAAGGACACACGCAAATATAAGGCATACATGCATATCAACATACGTACATGCGTGCATCAGAGGCAAATACAAGCAGCACGTGACATTATATACGTCATTACTTCCAACTATCTATTAGAAAGATATGTATCAAAGCTATCTGTCATTTGCCCTTCCAGACATCAGACGCACGAAGTATTCTATTACCGAGAATATCGGAACAATATAAGGCAAACATGAGGGGAAACAAAAGGGACGGGCGGTGGTGGAGGTCTTTTATTTTTAAAACTTACGTTCTAAAGTTTTGCCTCGTTTTGGCGAGGCACGTCCCGTTCAACCTAGTCTGTTATATTAGGGCGCAAGTCCCCAAACGAAATGTTTATATTTCAAATAATCACTACAAGATATTTGAATACCTCTCTACTCTGACGTTAAAGAGATGATTAGAATGACATTTAAAAAAAAACTGGAGGAACTGAATGGTTTGTTTACTGGACTACCCCCCCCCCCCCCCCCCCCCTCCCCCCCCCCCCCCGCCCCCCCCCCCCACCCAAGAAGCCAATAAATATTGATCCACCGACTGTTTTCTTTACTTATTCGTTTCTCTTCAACCTTGGGGTGTAGAAATTAGGTAGAGAGAACGCCATGCAAGCCCATCAGCTGTCTTCCTTTCGACCTGCTTCCAATCTAGTCCTCGGATCTTTGGAGGGCGTTTGATGTTGTCTCCTCCCACTGAACTTTGGGTCATTCCGGAAGTCTGGACCCCTGGCTCGCATCTCCCCATGTTTGTCGTGGTTGCCAGTCTTTCCCCAATTATGCAGACATGGCCGGAGCATCGCAACTGGGACTGTTTCCATCGTGAAAGTTTTCGTTTCCACAAACAAATCGTTGAATATCTAAACACCCCTTGTTCTCGTGGTATATTTCTTTTATTTTTTGCAGGTCGCCTTCCATACACAGGCCAGTAACCCCAACGTGCATTCCTTACGGCCCAGTGACCCACGCCTGACCCATCATATCATAACTGTATTGTACAATTTATAATCCAACAGGTTCATATACGGATCTCATTGTGAGTAGGCGGGAGCTTTTTTTTTTTTGCTTTGTAAAACAGGTTACATTGGGAAAAATAAAAATGTTTCCCGACCTGTATGTTCGATGGGATGTGGGGAGAAGCGGGGGAAAATGTTACGGTTTCAGTGTCCAGCTTTGCTGTATTCATTTGTTAAAGCTGATGGAAGCACCATACTGCGCTTGTCGAACTGATAAACATAGCATCTTATCGTTAACACATATCCCACAGGTTGGGAGCTGCGCTGGTGTAATGGTTACCACATTGCGCTGGCGATCAGGTGTTCAAGGTTCAAGCCCGGGCGTGACCATTTGAAGGAGTGTCATCGACCGGGATTTTGACTGAATAACCTGAACGGCTCCTGAGATAAACCCTCTGTGGATGGGAAGGAGCGAAGCTCCTGACCGGGTTGGAAGGAAAGTCCACAGGCTCCCCAGCCTCGCAATGACATGTCATTGGGCCGAAGGGCTGAAAGCCCAAGTGCCGCTGGTTAAGGAAAAAAAAATGTAGCGGGTTACATTTTTTCTCACAATATTGTTGTCATTATTACTGTCCCTTTCATACCCAAGATGTATATTTCTTCTTACAACGAGCTAGTAACCGGACAAAACATGACAGGAGGGTGAGGGGGAGAAGATAATTATGTTGTGTTTTTTTTTTCTGCTGCATATCCTGATGAGGGAACTAATTCTCATGTAGTCATTTCATTCCTTATTCCCTTTCATTCCATTTCAACTTGACTGAATCTTTGTAGTCACATTTATCATGACTTATGGTCAATGCACTACGAACAAACAAACAAAAACTGAAAAGCCGGCATGCTTTTTTAATGGGTGTTCAATTTAGCTTTCACGGTACAATGCACATTTTCCCGAAAACGTAGCGGGATGTTTTCATTGTTCATTACAGGGTGAAATATGGGGATACTAGACCTTTTTTTTTTTAAAAGACAAAGTATCCTGTTCAACCCTTGATGGGTTATATAATTAGGACATATAGTATAGTAAATTCAAGATAATACAATCTAATTTCTGATATCCAAATATAGAATATTCTCCAGGGCCGGATTACTTATTAGGCTAAGTAGTCTGAAGTCTAGGGGCCCAGAGCCCTTGGTAAATAACAATTTTTAATGCATAGATTTTTTTTCTATAAAATGTGTTCGTGTTTTCTTTATTAATAAAAGTAATAATAATCAACGTTATTTTTTTTTAAACTAGTGTAAAAGCCCATCATAAGACGGAAATTAAATTCAAAAGCACCAATACCTAAGGGCAACAAAGGTATTTTTTTTTTAAAACCACTGTGCATCACCACAGTACACGAACTACGTAGCAGCAGCGAGGATTCCAATGTGTGTATACGGGATAACATAGTTCTATAAATATATTTTTGCGCACACCGTCATTTGCGCATTCTTCTTTGGTAAGTGTTACTATTTTCGGGAGAGTACACATAAGGGAAACTATACAATTAATGTCTAACTTTCAACCAAAGTTGCTTCCCTTAGTGTTATGTACTGACAGAAAAAGCTGGGATTTTATATATAGGAATAATCACTAATAAAAGAGGTAAGTATTGCTAACAAACTAGTTTATAAATAATACTAGTAAATACCATCATTATGCTAAAGGGTTTGAAAAAAAAATTAAAATTATGGCCTATTAGGTGAAAAAAAAGGGTGGGGGGGGGGGGGGGGCAAAGACCAAAAAGCCTAGAGGCCTTTATTGGCTTAATCTGGCCATGATCTTCCCCCTCCTAGATCTCTATTCTTAAGGAACGGTAAAAAAAAAAAAAAATTAGTGTCACAAAATGGATCGCTGTCTTGTGCTACAGTGTTCCAACAATGATAGCACTACAGGGCCTTTCTTCCATACATATACATTTTAAGTACTTGTTCTTCTAATTCTACACATCTGTTTCTTGCAGAATGGGTGGGGGTGGACTGTAATTTTATTCCTCTGTTAATTGGTGTAACAAAAATGTATTGTTGTCTTCGTCTTTCACCTCCCAAAGGAGCATGGGCCTTCAAAAAACTTGTGCCAAGTCTTCCTGTCCCATGCCATCAGCTCAAAGTCTGTCCCTATCTTCTTCATCTCCTTTATGTCTGTCTATAATTCTCTTTTCCATGTGTCCTTTAATCTTCCTCTAACTCTCTTTCAAGGTTTTTTTTTTTTCTTAAATGTGTATATACTATACGTGATCCTTCTTTCAATTCTACACTTCTATCCTTGCAGTAAGCCCTGTATAGTTCCGGGGGGGGGGGGGGGGGGGGCGTCTCTGTGAGGCGACAAAGAATAAATTATGTTGTGAGCTACTGCTTCCTCATGCATGCCGTAGAAAGTGACTAATATGAGGATGTGCATGGAACTGGCAACTTCATCATGGAAAACAAATTACTTAAAGACACTATAGTCCCTGGAGCATGTACTTTGATGCAGACGTCTTGCAGTAGCAAGGTCAGCTCCTGTGGCGTCTCCATGCTCCATAAGAAGTGAAAAAGGAGAAGAATGAATTCTTACAATAATGGGGGGGAATGATTGTAATGTTTTTTTTAAAAAATGGTCTCATCACATATACCTACTATGTTGTGCCTATCACTGTTCTTATCACATATACCTATTATGTTGTACCTATCATTGGTCTCATCACATATACCTACTATGTTGTACCTATCATTGGTCTCATCACATATACCTACTATGTTGTGCCTATCACTGTTCTTATCTTACTTACTTAGTTGTTCCCCTTCTACCGTGAGGTGTAGAGGTTTGGAAGAGAGAGCACCAGACTATCCTATCGGCTGTCTTCTTCCTGGCCTGGTTCCATTCTAGTCCTCGGTCCTTCAAAGATTGTCTAATGTTGTCCTCCCAGCGGACTCTGGGTCGTCCTGGAGGTCTGGATCCCTGGCTCTTTGTTTCCCATGCTTGTCCGGGTAGCCGATCTTCTCCCATTCTGCAGACATGGCCAAACCATCTTAGTTGGGACTGTTCTATTTGGGTCTGCAGCGGATGGGATTTTAGGCCTTGACGGATCGTCTGGTTGCGGACCATGTCTCTTCTTGTTACTTCAACCACTACTGTTCTTATCACATATACTATGTTGTACCTATCATTGGTCTCATCACATATACCTACTATGTTGTACCTATCACTGGTCTCATCATGTATACTTACTATGTTTTACCTATCACTGGTCTCATCATATATACTTACTATGTTTTACCTATCACTGGTCTCATCACATATACCTACTATGTTGTACCTATCACTGGTCTCATCACATACACTTACTATGTTGTACCTATCACTGGTCTCATCACATATACCTACTATGTTGTACCTATCACAGGTCTCATTACATATACCTACTATGTTGTACCTATCACTGGTCTCATCACGTATACTTACTATGTTGTACCTATCACTGGTCTCATCACATATGCCTACTATGTTGTACCTATCACTGGTCTCATCACATATACCTACTATGTTGTACCTATCACAGGTCTCATTACACATACCTACTATGTTGTACCTATCACTGGTCACATCACATATACCTACTATGTTGTACCTATCACAGGTCTCATCACATATACATATGTTGTACCTATCACTGGTCTCATCACATATACCTACTATGTTGTACCTATCACACAAACATCAAGTGCCTGTAGATATCTCTCGGCAAGGTCACATGCTGTGTCTGCACTCCACAAGAAGAAAGTTAACCGTTTGCAATTGGCTTTGACTAATTTCACATACAAGAGAACACAAAAAAAAACAACAACAAGAACCTACAGACTTTCATAAATGAATGCGTGCATATAACAGGACGAATGCATTCGTCTAACAGGATGAATGCGTGCGTATAACAGAAGTATCGAACTGGTATAGCTAGATCATCAATGTGAAACCGATGATGAGAACCAGGCAGGTGTCAGTGGAATAGGACATGAGAAGAAGATGCTGGCGATAGGAAACCTACTGATAGCATTACAAGGTAGTCCTTGTTCTGAAATCCCTAGGGTGATAAAATCTAAAAGCAGACCAAAAGAACAAAACACCTTTAAATGTCAGTGAAAGAACAAAACACCTTTACACAACAGTGACAGAACATCATCATCATCATCATCAGTTGCCATCTCCACAACGAAGGTTGGCTGTAATGGATCTCCAACGTCTTCTGTCTCTTGTCTTGGTGGTACACTCTGATAGACTCTTTCCCGTCCATCTCTTGATGTTATCTTCCCACTTATAGCGCTGTCTTCCCCTTGCACGTTTGCCCTCAACTCTCCCTTCTGTTATGGTCTTCTGCAAGGTGTTATGCCTTTTTATGTGGCCAAAGTATTTTAGCTGCCGAACTTTGACCTCTCTCATTAGTTCTCTTTTCATACCTAGATTTTCTAGGACCTCCTTATTTGTTTTTATCTCTTTCCATGAGATACGCCCCATTCTTCTATATATCCACATTTCAAGAGCCTCAATTCTTTCTTCCAAATGCTTATTCATCGTCCATGTTTCTGCACCATACAGAAATGCAGAATATATATAACACTTTATGATTCTCAGTTTTAATTTGTAAGATAACTGTTTGGATGTCAGTATATGTTTCATGTTGTTGAATGTAGCTTTGGCCATTCCTATTCTCTTCTTGATTTCTGTTTCACATCTGCCATCTTCTGTTATTATATGACCAAGATATACGTAGCTCTTGACTTGTTCCAGGATTTTCCCATTTACGCTTATCTTTAATGTGGGTTTATCGTCTGTTTTACTAATTATCATCAGAACAAAACACCTTCAAATGTCAATGAAAGAACACTGGAAAATTTGGCATCTTAATCTCTCTTCGACCAAATGCTTTGTAAGACTTTGTAAGTCAGAAGCTGACACAAAGACGGTAAAGGTAGTCACAGCGCAGATACTGCCATAGGACAGTGAGGTGTTAGAAATGTCACGTTGATAGATCCATCTTTATGATGGTGAGGTGATGGATTCCCTTCCTCGCTGTTTTTTTTTTTGCCTTTCCAAACTTAAGAGCAGCGTCATGTACCCGTTTACAACTGGGTAGACTGGAGCGTGACGCCAGCAGGTTTCAAACCAGGAATCATGCATTTTTGCCACACAAGGCCAGGGCTGTCAAAACTATACTCTCTAAAAGTTGGCATAGTGTACAGTCAAGAAACCAACACAATACAAGGGGAAACAACCATTATATTAATGCTTACTTAGTCAGGGATCTAAGCGATGTCAGAAGAAGAAAAAGGAAACAGGTTAATGGGTGGTTCCAACGGAATCCATGTGGACCACCATTTGTTACAAGCGATACATTTATCATCTAGCAGATGTTAACAAAATTAAAATTAATTACATTCTGAGTATAAGAGTACTTAGACGCTTCTGGATAATGAAAAGCTGAAGAAGTAATGTTTACAATCAAACTGACTATGCAGAGATATTTAACAGATTTATAAATTGCTTTTAATATCTGTGGAAAATGAGGCCTGAAGCAGACTACAACTGTGAACTTGCATCAGACATTAGAAACCTTAAAACAGCTTTATAAAGTAAAGACAGATCATCTCTTCTATCAGCAAACAAAAAATGGCCACCCTAGTGTGTGTCTGCAGTGGACGCCAGAGTATAAATTTGTATAATGTTCATGTATATAAATACATGTGTGTTTACACATATGAAAATGAAGGTAAATGTGTGAATATTACTAGCTGCATTTGCATAAATGCTTTCATTTCAAAATTATTAGTTATACAACGTAAAATGGAGGTCGATCGAAGACGATAATGAAAACAACTATACTTATTGGCTTCTGATAAGTCAGCGCCTAGTCCCGATAGAACTGCCATTGGATAAGAATTACAGACTCACTGTAGGCAAAGTGTTAAAATGTATTTAGCTCGATTTAGCTTTATTTAAATCAGATAAGAACTGAGACAGTCAGTGTCAAATGTTAAAAGTATTAATAAATCAAACATCAAAGAAAGATTATACATGAACAATAAAAATTAATGCAAAGAAGAAATGGATGACACATGAAATTTCCACATGATGGATACAAGAAAAAAGCCAAAATCATTCACACACTGGCAAACATGACACACAAAAATTCCACATTGTGACTCCTGATTAGCACATGTATGAGCAGCACTTAAAATCTGTGATCTCATACTTACCAAGCTCTTCAGCATTTGACGGATGAATCTGCCTTGGCTGAACCCAGTGTGCTGCAATTTCCCATGGTGACTGAGGAAGAAGGCGGGAATACTTTGGTGTGAATCTGTCAATCATTGCCTGGATAACCTGAAGAAAGAATGAGTGACAGTGTTAATTCACAACCAACTGAACAAAAGCTTGACTAAATAAACTGATATAAAAACATTGTTAAAAATCTCCCTCAGGCATGCAGTATCCTATATATAAAATCCCAGCTTTTTTTGTCTGTGCGTAACGCTAAGGGATGCAACTTTGGTTGAAAGTTAGACATTAATTGTATTGTTTCCCTTGTATGTACTCTCCCGAAAATAGTAACACTCGACAAAGAAAAGTGCGCAAATGACGGTGTGCACAAAAATATTTATAGAATGTGTGATCCAGTATACACACATTGGGATCCTCGCTGCTGCTGTGTAGTTCATGTACTGTGGTGATGCACAGTGGTTTAAAAAAAAATACTTTTGAATAAGTAAAATTGCCGTTAGGTATTGGTGCTTTTGAATTTGATTCCCGTCTTATGGCGGGCTTTTACACTAGTGTAGTAAGAAACGGCTAATATGAAGTTGTGCATGGGGATGGCAACCTCATCAAGTAAAACATTGATATGTAAACCACTGCTGCAATATTTAGACTTTTAAAGAATATCGTCAGCATAAATTGTACATGAATAAAAGTTTTACATGGCACCATACCTCCTGTCAAATAATGGTACAGTAAATTAAAATGTCCAATTTGTGTATGTTTTATCCTTTGTTCTGAAATGATAGTCTCTTCATACTTTGTCATAGTGTTAAAAAAAAACAAAAAGGGGGGTTATATATGTGTGCGTGTGAGCGAAAGCTTGAGGTGCTTGGGTTAATATTTAATTTAATCTTTATTAGTAACATGACAAGACTTGAGATGGCCTCAGCTGCCATGACAAGACTGATTGTGATCTGGAAAAGTAACATCAGTTTTCCTGTGAAGATCAAATTATACAAATCACTTGTATTATCTATTCTCTTATATGGATGTGAGAGCTGGACACTCACCGCAGATACGGAGCGAAGGATTCAGGCTTTCGAGCATAAATGTTATAGAAGAATTTTGCGCATTTGCTATAAAGAGCACAAGACAAATGTCTATGTTAGAGAGAAGATAAACACCTATGCAGGCCACCAAGAACCACTTTTGTCAGTTAGTGAAACGTCGAAAGCTTGCCTGGTTTGGGCATGTAACTCGTCATGACTCCCTTTCGAAAATGATCCTCCAGGGAACAGTCGAAGGTAAACAGAGAAGAGGAAGGCAAAGAAAATCCTGGGCTGATAACATCAAAGAATGGGCAGGACACGGTTTTTCCACACTTGTACACATTGCTGAGAATAGAGAGCAGTGGAGGGCCCTGTCTGCTGATGCTTCCACCATGGCACCCCTACAACCCATGACGGGTTACGGGTTGAGATGATGAGTAACATGTATTAATTTGTATTACTAGAACCTCATTAGACCGTCACTATCCTGCCATACCACACTAATTATTATATATACGTTTTTTTGTTCTTGTTATAATACTGTTATACAATATCATGTAGTTCTATGGGTATGTCTATTCTAAGCAACTGTCCTACAGTTATGGATGAATTGCGTGCCTATAAATAATCTAATAATGGGGACCCAAAGATTCAGCAATAGAGAATGCAGTCAGCGACTCATAGCTTGACTGCTTGCATCAGGGTCAGCGAACCAGAGCTGACCAAGACGTGCAGATATCACAGCTCCGGCGTAAACAGACACAACGCAACCAGTCCTTTTCAGGACGAACGAGGAAGGAAGAAGAAGAATCTAATAATGGGATTCTATGTTGTTCATATCTCTTAACATTTTAATAGGAAATTCTTTACATTGTCTTCAAGACATTCTGCATGGTAAGGTTCTTTCATTCGGAAATAGCTCATTCCCAGTTATAGTCTGATCATTTTGTTAGTGCTGGGCATTTTCAGTTCCCTAGATAACTGAAAGTACTTGTTTGAGCTTTGAGCGGCTCATATGCAAGTCTTTTTAGATTTTCAAACCATGCTACTGTTCATTCATATGTTATTATTCTTTTAATTAAGCTTTTGATCTCTGATCAAATGGGGGTCGGAGTGGCTAAGAGCTATGGCATCCGCCTCTAAATCAAAAGGTACTGGGTACGCTCCTAGTAAAGGAAATATAATTGATGGAAATTTTTTTCAAAACCAGTGGTTCCTAATGATATCATACTCCCCCTAATCTCCTAGGTAGTGAGATCGGATGCCTAGCCGTCTCGGATTAGGGCCAAAATTTGGAAATCGTAAAGAGTAGGAATTAGGAAACCTACCCACCACAAAAATATTTATAGAATATGTGATTCCTGTATTCCCACATTGGGATCCTCGCTGGTGCTATGGAGTTCATGCACTGTGCTGAGATCCCCCTTGTGTGATCTAAGGGAGGAGATCAGAGCACTGATAGAGTTGTCCGTGTGCAATGAAGATGACCCTTAAAATCAACAAACAAAGAAAAACTCTGATCTACTCACCGCGACATTTATTCAATTTTAAGCAGATCTACTTTTACTAGCTTCATTATTATGGATTCAGAATTTAGATTTAGGGTTAAAAACATATTGCTATATTAACTAACGCTAACCTTAACCCTAAACTCGACCTTCTTTGCAAACAAAGATGGCTTACAGGCAGTGAACTATAAATAAACCTATTAACAGCATAAATGAGCTTGGCACAACATGAATTTTTAGATTAAACAGATATTTAATGCATACTGCTAAATAAAGAAAAGGTTGAAGTGAATCACACTGTGACATGTTCTTCGATGCTATCCAAATAAGTCATCCTCATCGTTAGGTTCAGGATTAACATTATGATTCAGGATTAGGATTCTTAAACCTAACCCTTACCCCTCATTACTGCATCTCTGAATTCTTCTTTGAGGCTGTACTGAACACACTGCCCACTATTCTTCATTTCAACTTAAAGAAAGTGCTAATAAATTATGACAAATAATTACCTCACTAACAGAAGCATTTACAGCACTTGCAAATATTTTCTTTCGTTCTAGGTCAATGTCTGGGTAATCATCTCCTTCAACAACGTAAAATGCGTTGCGATGGTGATCCTGAACATCAACAACTGGGGTTTGTTCCTCTATAAATTCCGCTTCAAATGGTTCTTTATCCCATACACTTGATCTCTGTCTATTTTGAAAAAGTTCAGGCTCCAAAATTTTGTAAGAAACTATAATAACAAATAAAGCTGCTCCTAGGAATATAAGCCGCCACTTTGCCTTCATTCTCCATTCAGTACTGATAACTAGCAGTCAATTATTTATTGGTTCCGATTCAGCGTGTCATTACCGTTTCTAAAGAGAAGCATTTGCGAAAACAAAAACAAAACAGCTTCACACATAATACATCTTGGCATGGGAACTGTCTTGAAATTATCAGCCACCAACAAGATTGAACTTTCCTGCTTCTGTACTGCTAAAATAATTATACCGGTTTAAAAAACCCCTGCCCTCTTATCACTTTTCTGTACCAACAACGTCAACTGTTTACATCGGCCATACACGTAACGGATGAAAAAGTAGAACTCGGAACGTAACAGGAAGTTGTTATAAAATAATAACATAGAAAATGAACGAAACTATTATAAAGAGTAGCATCCCTTGTCGCAAAATAATTTTTATTTGGTTATCTTCCTTGGATCGCCAGCAGACATTAAGAATTTAGCGTCCATTTCATAATTTTCCTATTCTCTCTTCATGGAGCCACCACTGCAGTAAAACTGATTCAATACCGTTTTATTTGTTTATATATATATATATATATATATATATATATATATATATATATATATATATATATATATATATATATATATATATATATATATATATATATATATATATATATATATATAGTGGTTTATGTAGCAATGTATTTTATATGATGAGGTCCCAGCCTCATCCACAACCTCATATTAGTGACCTTGTACGAATTGACTGGAGCTTTGCCAGTGGCGTACTAAGGAGGGTGCGAGGGGGTGGTCCACCCCGGGTGACAGGCAGGAGTGAGGTGCCGTCGGACACTATTATGACAGTACTTTACTGTTTAAAAATCTGTTTGCAAGCATAATATATTGTCATCAATATTGTCATCAATACACAAATTGTCATCAAGCGAAGTAAGTACGTACACTTCATTTTACTTTAGGTTTATTACGCAACCGGCTGGCCAGGTTTGTCGCAGCTATATTCCTCGCGAAGAGCAAACCCCGGATTTTTCGGGTTTTCACAATATATTGTTTTGTATGTTTACCAGTACTTATTGCGAGAGAAGGGTGTCAAAGGAAGGATCCGCCGCGGGTGCTAAATACATTAAGTACGCTCCTGAGCATTGCTTATTACATTTTACAAGACACACCGGAATTGCATCTCCTTACTTACTTAGTCGTTCCTCTTCTACGCTAGAGTGTAGAGGTTTGCCAGAGCGAGCGCCTTACATTCCTATCGGCTGTCTTCCTCCTGGACTGGTTCCAATCTAGTCCGCTGTCTTTCAGAGATTGTCTAATGTGGTCCTCCCAGCGGACTCTGGGTTGTCCTGGAGGTCTGGATCCCTGGTTCTTGGTTTCCTATATTTGTCGTGGTATCCGATCTTCTTCCACTCTGCAGACATGGCCAAACCATCTGACTTGCATCTCCAGCAATACACAATGCAACATTGTTCACATACACATAGTGCTGTATGTGTCAACAGAAATCCACACCACATGCACTAGTCCGTTTATTTATTAGTCGTGACCTTTCAACTCGCTCAAGGAGCATAGGTTCATTCCAAGTCCTTCTGTCACGTGCCATCAGCTCAAGGTCTTTCCATGTCTTCGTATTCCGTTTCATTTCTGCCACCAGTTCTCTCCTCCGTGTGTTTTTTTTTTTCCTGTCTGCCTGTAACTCTCCCAGAGGCGTACTTAAATTATTTGACACCTGGGGCGGATACTACATTTGGCACCCCCCCCCCTTCCCCCAATAAATAAGCGCACTTTGAAGTAAGTACCATCCGATGCAAACTCCCTCCTTAGTACGCCACTGACCTCTCCTCTACCCTGGGGATTCCAGAACAAGGACTGCCTGGCAATGCTGTTAACAAATGTTGTCGACTCGAGTCGATCTCGAACTGGAGTCGAACTTAAGTCACCACAGAGAATCAACTCGACAAATTTTTTTAACTCTTACTATACGTGAGCTAAAACCGCGTTTTTACGCGCTAGTTTAGCTATCGTTACCGTCGCGCGCCACTTCATGGGGCGAGCCGTAAAATTGGTACTAAACCCGCGCCACTTCACGGGGCTTGCCGGATAGTAAGAGTTTTTAATGTTTTGTTTTATCTACTCGACTTGGACTCACGACTTGGATAATTTTGGCGAACCAACTTCGCCGTCTGCATTCATGGGTCACTTGTACCGAAAATTGTTTTGTTCTGCTATATACAGTGCGCCAGTAGACATTATTATTTGTCACTATTAATCAGTGTTGTCGTCTCGAGTCGATGGACTCGAACTCTAGTCGGATTTGTTTCCCTATAACGACTCGACTTGAGATTCGGATCTGCTTGCTTTTTTAGCAGGTCGACTCAGCTTGGGACTTACCAGTTTTGGCGTTTGCTGTCCTTATTTATAAGACATTCATACGGAGAAAGCGAAAAACTGTTTATTTAAATAGATAAAATAAAAGCGGTCATGTAAATAAAATACTATAGATTATTATATTTAATTATTATTTATAGTGGTTGATATAATTGTTTGAATCGATTCTGACTAAACAGTTTTAGACCAATTATGAGACTTGATTTGGGACTCGACTTGAAAGCTACTGCAGGAAATTGAGACTCGACTTGAGGACTGTACTCAGAGACTTGATACTCGACTTGAGACTTGTTAGGACATACTTGAAGACAAATCTGTTATTTTTTATACTAAATAAATAAATATTACATACATAAAGGCAGTGGCGGTTCCAGGGGGTTGTCATTGGGGGTGCTGCACAGTTCATTCATTTAAAATACTATACGGTACATAACACTCACAAATTGTGACAACCATGTAAAATATCAACCCAGACACAAATGATTAGTGTCTTATCTCATCTAAAATCTGTCAAGAACATCTGAAAAGTTATTTTAAAAGTTTACTGCAACTAGGAGTAATCCTTGTCAGTCGAAGCAGTTTCCCGAGTTTCAAACCAGGTTACACAGACATTTATGTTGCTATTTCTCGTGTTTAAAATTTTCATTGTAACTTCCCTTTAATTACAGTTCATTGCACTTGGAGCTGTCTTTCGTTGCAGCACTTGTTAACTCTGTGACTCCGCAATTATTTTTCACCCTGTGCCGTAATTTTCATTCGTGATAGTCTAAAAACCGCGCTCAGAGCATTGTTCCGGAGTCAAAGAGTTAAATAAATTCAACCTAAACGCAGCTGTGTATAACAAGCATTCGCTTATAAGAGGTCAAGGTCACTTGAACTGAAATCGTTCGCAGCACTCCACGATACGGTCTTAGATAAATTTTTTTTTTGGTCTTGTATTCAAGTTATTCAACCCTTCCGGTGTAACCTCAATTTTTTGGTCTGTCCGGATTATGTTAGTAGAGACAGTATGCATTCCTTTTTTTATAGGGAGTGCTGCAGCTCAACAGCACATTAAAGAAAGCCGCCACTGCATAAAGGTATGTTTCAGGCACTCGTGAGAAATAAAGAAGTAGAAAACTAGACAACATAATGTCACGAGTTGGATTTATGTTAGAGTTATGCCTGAGTGCAGGACAAAACCCTAGTGTGAGAAAAGACTAAGATGATAGATTTAATTTTAGAATTGATAGTGAATGTAGTAAGGTGAGTCTATTCGCTCGAGGATGATAACCGAAATTAAATCTTCCTCGCCAAATCGTGACTTCAAGAATTGCTATAAACTCACCGCCCTCTGACTACCGTTAACAAACTAAAGGAGATAAGGGTAAACTAATACTACAGACACCACTATACAGACAACAGTTAAGGACTATATAGTGAAGAAGCTGATCCAGTGAACATTAAATAAGTTTATTATACAAATCAACAGAATTTTCATAACATAGTAACAAACAAAGAAAATCATATATCGTGCAAGGTTGCACCGACCTGGAAACAAGAAAATCAATTTGATTATAAGCACACCAAATTAAAACTCCAACCACTTTCCCTCCTTCATACACCCTGCTGGGGACAAAATTTAAAAATGATAAGTGATCTTAACTACAGTCTAATTTGGTGGGGCGTCAACTATAGCCACGCTCTATAATTCACTATTTCTAATGTCAAGGTTCTGCTGGTACTGCCTGTCAGAACAACAATCTATAGATGCTGTTGGATTTAACCCTATTTGTACCGTGGATTTAACTCACGGCTCATTGTCTACAAAATAGTACCACAGCACACAATAGCTGACATGAGTAATACAATAACGCCTCAAATACAGTAATATCCCTTTAATGAGAAGTACACACAACAATCACTATGCATGAAACTGCAATACGTAAGATAATGAATACATAAGCCAACTTACTTGCGATAATCATACCAACTCTCCTAATAGCACAAAGGCAAAGCACAATGCACTGAAAACTGCCACCTATCCTGGCGAACACTAAAATTCGTCATGAGAACCAAAATGGTTACCGACATAAACTCATCGGTGAAGGCACTGAACTATCGCTCAGAGGCGGCACCTAATACTAGGTTAAAGCAATACACAATTGCAACCAACGTATCACAATTAATAATCAGGAAGGGAAAAATCACTAGACCTTTCTAAGCTCAATCTAGCACCCATCAACTATTCCTACACATATGAAAATCGGCAAGCACTAAACAACAATTGGCATCCAAATAATTCCCCAGCAAAACTGCTGACACAGGCCAACAACGACCGCTTAGGCCGGCAGACATATCTCGCATAACCCTTCCGCCAAAAAGCTCTCTTCCGGCTTCCGTCTAATCGAAAACTAACCGAGCAGGTTTTAAAGGATGAATAGCAGTGTTACCACTCTACAGGGTAACCAGTATAGACTTAGTGAAAGTCTATCCTGTGACATCCACCCCCTCCCCCTTAAGAAAGAAAACGAAGTTTTCTTCCACCGGAGGAGTCACGCCCATCCCCCCTTTGGAGTATGGACGAACAAATGCCGAGATAGCACCTCCTCATGCAAGTAAAGAATGCCAGAGTTGTGCTATACCATCGTCGTAGATGCCTTTTCACTTACTAGACTCAATACAAAGAAACATGTACCAATCTACACCAGGTACTGACAGTCGTGAAAAATAACAACGACTGACTAATCCTGGAGTAACCTACCCATAATGCATGTTCCAATAACTACTTCCTTCAGATGTACCTTTCATACAGACTATAACTGTCCAATTATTTCACAACCTGGACAAGACGTCTGCTACCACATTGTATACACCCTGAATTGGTAAAATCGTAAAGTTAAATTGCTGTAGCAATAATGCCCAGCGTGTCAATTTAGCACTGGTAGATTTTGCCGACTGCAAAAATAGCAGTGGTTTGTGATCTGTTTGGAGGAAAAAATGCGCCCCCAACAGATACCGTGCCAACTTTGACACCGCCCAGATAATCGCAAGACACTCCCTTTCGATTGTAGAGTATCTAGTTTCAGCTGGCAACAGCTTCCTACTGACATACAACACTGGATGAAGCGACCCATCATGCTCCTGCATCAGGCAGGCCCCAATACCTACCGATGACGCATCAGTGTGCAGTATCAGTGGTCTGCGAAGATCTGGTAATCTCAAGATGGGTTTTCCAGAAAATAGTTTTTTTAATCTTGTCCAATGCATCTTTGCATTCATCATCCCATTTTATTTTGTTGGGTTTCCCTTTTTTGGTGATTGCCGTAAGCGGCCCAGCCACCGAAGAGAAATCTGGGATGAATTTATTATAGAAGTTGATTAAACCTAATAAACTCTTTACCTACCTCTTAGTCTTCGGCGTTTGCAACTGCAATATTTTCGAAACCGTGCCATCCTCAGGTTTCAAGATGTCATGGCCCACTACATGGCCTAGGAAGCTCAGCTCCGCATATCCAATGTACACTTTGCTCGGGCGAGCGGTGAGTCCATGTGCCTTCAGGCACTTCAAGACGGCAAACAGCCCATCCACATGCTGCTCCCATGTTTTGTGGAAAATGCAAATATCGTCGATGTATGTAATAGCATCGTCTCTGTGGCCTAGTAGCTTCCTCATCATTCTTACAAAGGTGGCGGGTGCATTTACTAACCCGAAACACATGTAATTAAATTGAAATAAACCTCTTGGAGTCGCAAACGCCGTAAGAGGTTTTGCAGCCTCGGCCAATGGCACCTGCCAGTATCCTCTCGCTAAATCCAGTTTTGTAAAAAATCTAGCATGGGAAAGTTTGGTCAGAAGCTCTTCCTGGTTGGGCATGGGCTCCGCGTCGACTACCGTTACACTATTAAGCTTCCAGAAATCAATACACACTCTGAGGGCCCCACTCTTCTTCTTAACCACAACCATGGGGAAAGAATATGGGGATTCTGAGGGAGAGATGATATTTAACCGAGCCATTTCGTCAATCTCCTTCTCAATTGCCGCTTTATAATGAAGTGGTAGAGGGTAAGGCTTAACTCTGATAGGCTGGTTATCAGTTAAAGCTATCTCGTGAACTATTAAGTCTGTTTTACCCGGCAAATCCGTAAGTACGTCATCGAAATCCCTCAGTATAGCATCAACCTGAGCCCTCTGACTATCGGTTAAATCTGGACACACCGACACGTCGGTCCAAGATTCGGAAGGAGTTATCGGCACCAGAGACAGCTGTAAGTTGCCATCATCACAACTTTTTTCGGCGCTATCTATTACCACCGCCGCCGCTACTTCCTACCGTCGCGTACCCACGGCCTCAACAACCGAGGACAGCTCGTGAGGACGCTCCACGTACGGTTTGAGCATGTTCACGTGGAACACCTTCTCCTTCTTCCTAACCTCTACGACGTAGTCGACGTCGGTTACCTTCTTATAAATCCGGAATGGCCCTTGCCAGGAGATGCTCAACCTATCTTCTTTTGTAGGCAAAAGCAGCCACACTTCATCCCCTGGTTGAAATGATATGAGTTTAGTACCTCGGTTTGCATACCGGCGGTACTGAATACCCGCATGAGTCAAGTTTTCCCGCGCTAATGCACAGGACTTAATTATCCTCTCGCGTAGATGTACGACATAATCATACGCGGACACTGCCGCTTCGTCTACGTGTTTACCTACCAGCCAGTCCTTAAGTACGTGCATTGGACCCCTAGGGTTTGCCCCATACAGCAATTCGAATGGCGAGAAGCCCGTACTCTGATGCGGGGCTTCCCTGTAGGCGAACAACACCGCTGGAAGGTACCTATCCCAATCCTGAGGGAATTCGGCCATCACCTTCGCCAGCATATGTTTTAATGCGCCGTTAAGGCGTTCACAAACCCCATTCGCCGGCGGATGGTAGGGAGAGGTGAAAGACTGGGAAATTCCCAGTAATCTAGTTACTTCAGACATTTCATGGGAAATAAATTGCGTCCCCCTGTCAGACAGTATACACTCTGGGAACCCGAAGCGACTGTATAACAGCTGAAGTGCTTCCGCCACTGCCTGCGAGGTAATAGATCGCATAGGCACTGCCTCTGGCCACCTGGTACACAAGTCTACCATTGTAAGAATGTACCGAAATCCTCTGTCGGACGTCACGGACAATGGGCCTATGATATCAACTGCAACCTTCTGAAACGGGCGAAGTGCTAAGTCTACTGTCTGGACCGGAGCCTTTGGCGACCGACCCTTGTGAGACATCTTTTGACACACAACACACGACCTACAGTATGCCTTGATGTCTTTATTGAGTGCTGGCCAGTAAAATTGGGAGAGAACCCTGTTTCGAGTCCTAGCCACTCCCATGTGACCAGCAAAAGGAGAGTCATGCGCTAACTCCAGCACCTTCGCTCTCCACTGGCTTGGCACCACCACTTGACGTATAAGTTGCTGTTGTTTCTCAAAGCACCGAGTTAGGATCTGGTCCTTATATTCAAACCAGTACCGTGCTGTTTTGGTCTGTTTAACTTCTTTTGTTTTCACTAACTCTACCAGCTTCATCAGCGTCCTGTCCGTTTTCTGCCCCTCTGCAAAATCCCCGACCGAAACGTCTCGCACACCTACCACCTCATCTACCGTCGATGGCACATGAGGAGCCTCGGTACTATCATTCTTCTCTTGTAGTTTCACTTGCGCTCTAGTTAGCACTGCATTAGCTACTACACCCCTATTATTTATCCATTCGCGTACCTCTTCCGGTGTGCAATTTCGAACTCCTTGCACGTTACCAATAATTAAGTCTGCGACTGGTTTGTTCAGGACACACGCATGTACCTTTCCTGACAAGAAGGGGGTGTCTATGTCCACAATGGCTATGGGGTAATATTCAACATTACCCCCAAAGGTGATGCATCTGACTGTCTTATCCATCAGGCATGACTCGTCGATGCAGGTGCGACGTACCCCTATGGTAGTACATCCCGTGTCCCTAAGTACGGACACCTGTCTCGACTGCACCGACCCTGTACAAAGTTCGAGTTTTTCACCTTCGTCCAGGGACGATAAGCAAGGTAAAGTGTGCCCACAAATCAACAATGGTTTCCCATCTGGTACAAACAACTGTCTGCACCCCTCACAGTCTTCATTATTGATAGTGTCTAGCACACATGCCACATTCGCCTTCTCTGGCTTAGACTTACACTCAGTGGCTACATGACCTTTGACCTCACATAATTGGCAAATACTCTCTTTCCTCTCCTTGCACGGACTATGTCTCGGAGAGGAACGCGTATCGGAGTCCGAACCTCGACCATCCGACGATCCGCTTCTATGTTTTGGCCACTTGTCCTTATAAAATGATTTGCCCTTATCTTTCGAGTCTCGGAAACGAACTTGCTTTCGCCCTTGGAAATTCTCTCCATCACTGTCGCTTCCATACTGTCTATTATGCCAACGGTTCTGAAACTGTCGCTGTGATCTAAAGTTTCTGTATCTATCTCTATTTGATTGATACGGACGGGGTGACCTATCAAATCTCCAACTACTGGACCTATCGGCACTACTTATTCGGCGTTGCCATGGCTGACGTTGTACTTTGCCGACCCCGACAACTAACGTGTCAGACAGACCCGACTTCTGAATGGATTTGCCCGGATGGGCCAGGACATAATGGTGCCCCAACTGGGCCATGGACTCAATGTCCTTTGGTTGACGTTCCTGGAAGAACGCCACCAACTCACTGGAACATGAGGACAAAACTTTGTCCCGTAGCACCAAGTCCAGCAAGCCATTATAATCCTTAGGAATCCCTTCCATTTCAATCCATCTATTCAGCAGAAGTTTTATCTTCGAGATAAAATCCTCGAAGTCTTGGTCTGAACCAGGCATCGCGTTTCTAAAACGCGTCCGGTAGCCGTCAGCAGTCAGACGGAACCTCCGGAGCAATCTCTCCTTCACTTTATCATAATCGGCCCGTTCCTCTACAGGGAGGCTATAAAAAGTCTCCATCGCGGGCCCCACTAGCAGTGTCGATAAAAGAGATGGCCACTGATCCCTATCAGCCTTATAGGCCACACATTCGGCCTCAAATCTTTCCAAAAAGAAATCTAAACTGTCTATTTTCTCATTAAAATTTGGTAGCCGCAGCCTAAAAGGACGATGAGCCCCACCAGAAGTTGAGTTCTGACCACTCGCACCCACTTCTAACTTCTTTAATTGTATTTCTTTATCCATCATTTTCTCTTCCAACGCTATTCTCATTCTCTCCTTCTCCAACTGTAACTCTCTATCTTCTCTCATCATCTTTTCTTGTAATTCTCTCTCTCTCTTCTTTCATCTTCTTTTCTTGCAATTCTCTCTCTTCTTTCATCTTCTTTTCTTGCAATTCGAATTCTCTCTGTTTCCACTCACTTTCTTCTTTCATCTTCTTTTCTTGCAATTCTCTCTCTTCTTTCATCTTCTTTTCTTGCAATTCTCTCTCTTCTTTCATCTTCTTTTCTTGCAATTCTCTCTCTTCTGTCATCTTCTTTTCTTGCAATTCTCTTTCTTCTGTCATCTTCTTTTCTTGCAATTCTCTCTCTTCTTTCATTTTCTTTTCTTGCAATTCGAATTCTCTTCTTTTTAGCTCTAGCTCTTCAGCTCGAGCATCTCTTAGAGCATTTTGTTTATCAATTCTCTCCCTCTCTTCCTTCTCTTTCAAAGCTTTTTGATTCTCCACTGAATGGAATTCTGCCTTAGCAAACTCCACTAATTCTTTTCCTGTGTACCCGGCTGCTTGGCCCATCCGCGTATAAGTATCAATGTCCATGTTGTCACTCAAAATGCTTAGTATTATTTCTTACAATAGATTTACTATGAAATCACTCAGTTGTATGTACTGTAAACTCTTCACCTATATCAGTAGATAACTCTCTGGTTACAATGGTGCAGTAAATATAATAAATAAAAATATCACTTCTCAATATGCATATATCTATATATTTGCGTGTACGTATATGTCACCTCACCTCTTAGTGTAAATATATTATCAATCTTTACCTCTTATAATATAAATAAAGTCACACTTAGCCTCTTGGCTATGTTATCACCACTTGTGCAAAAATTAGGTCTTTCTGACCCCTTATTCTATAATCAGTAGCTGTCTAATACCAACTTCCTGATACCTTGAAAACACTGTATCTACTTACGATAATCAATAGTTGTATCATCACAACTTTCTGATACCTTGACAATACTGTAACCCTGGTTCAAAATAGGTATTACTTCCACACTTCTCTACTGGCGCCCACCCTGGCGCTATGAACCAATACCACTCCTCTTATTATTACACTAAATACTCTCTGTTATGCAAGTACTATCTATGGAAAATGAACACAAATGAGGACTACACAGGTTAAGGAAACATACACATCACACCACGAAAACAAAATTCCAGTCATGAGGAACAGGACGATAGAACACAAAGAGCAGAGATAGATTAATTATCTACAATGCGTGACTGAGCACGAACGAAAACAAGGGATACCTGTAAACGTATTTACAAGATAGTAAGATAGGACAAGAGAAAACACCATTTAAACAGAACACAAGAAATACTAAATATACACGACAATATAACTACACACTTCACAACTACAGATAACACCAACAGGGCTCTGGAATGTTATGCAGGGCAGCTGCAGGAAATTCGTCTGCCAGACTCCACCACAGAACAAATACAGCCACCACCTAATAGAATTGGTCGAATCCAATCTTTTCCTACGAAAGGCCAAAACTGGATTACACTCACACACCAATACAGTATAACACCAAACACACAACAAAAACCACAATCAACAATGAGGTGCTAGAAGCCAACTCTTGCACCAAGCACTGTCTTCCCTTCAGTAATAATAACCTAAGCAAAATATCAATACAATTATATTATAATGTATCAAAATATAACATACAATAACTCCAAACTACAAAGAACTTACTTACTTACTTAGTCGTTCCCCTTCTACCGTGAGGTGTAGAGGTTTGGAAGAGAGAGCGCCAGACCATTCTATCAGCTGTCTTCTTCCTGGCCTGGTTCCATTCTAGTCCTCGGTCCTTCAAAGATTGTCTAATGTTGTCCTCCCAGCGGACTCTGGGTCGTCCTGGAGGTCTGGATCCCTGGCTCTTTGTTTCCCATGCTTGTCGTGGTAGCCGATCTTCTCCCATTCTGCAGACATGGCCAAACCATCTTAGTTGGGACTGTTCTATTTGGGTCTGCAGCGGATGGGATTTTAGGCCTTGACGGATCGTCTGGTTGCGGACCATGTCTCTTCTTGTTACTTCAACCACTTTCCTCAGATACCTCATTTCTGAGGTTTGGATCTGGCTTTTGTGGGTTGTAGTCATTGCCCACGACTCGCATCCATATGTCAAGACTGGGACATAGGTGGAGCGGTATACAGCCATCTTCGTTTTCTTACCAACCTCTTTCTTGCTGAGGAATCCACGATTTATGGCCTGAAAAAGTCTCCCAGCCGCTGCTTTTCGAGTGGCCAACTCTTCTTTGATGCCTCCCTTTCGGTCTATAATAGCTCCGAGATATTTAAAGTGGTCGACCTGCTCCAGGACCTGTTCTCCCAACTTAATCTGATGTTTTCTTTCTTCTCGTGATATCACCATGGATTTTGTTTTAGAGCTGCTTATGACCATCCCTCTCTTCTCCAGCTCTTCCTTCCAGACTTGCAGGTTGGATTGGAGATGTGCCTCTGATTTAGCAATCAGGGCAACATCATCAGCAAATGCCAGCTCCGAAATATAGACCTGTCTCATCTTCCAGTACCCCACTGAATACTTTCTTGTTCTCTCCTTACATGCCTTGATGACATCGTCCATAAGGAGTATGAAGAGGTAAGGTGATAGGATATCACCTTGTCTTACACCAGTGGTGGTCCTGAACGCTTCTGACTTATGGTTTGCTGTCCTCACATAATTTCTGCAAGACTTGTAGAAGCTCTGTATAGCATGAATCAGAGGTGCTGGAATATTCTTCCTTGCCAAACAGTCCCAAAGTTTGCTCCAGGGGACCCTGTCAAACGCCTTTTCCAGATCTATGAAACAAAGATGGATCTCACTCTTATACTCAAGGGCCTTTTCACTCAGCTGTCTGAGTGTGAAGATTAGGTCTTGAGTACTTCGGTTTGCTCGGAATCCGCACTGGACCTCATCCAATTGTGGCTCAGCTAGGCGTCGGAGTCTCTGCTCTAGGATTCTAGAGTAGATTTTACCAGGGACACTGAGAAGGGATATGCCTCTATGGTTTCCACATTGTCGATTGTCACCCTTTTTGAAAATTGGTGTTATGATGGCAATCTCCCAATCCTTTGGTATGGTCTTGTTGCACCATGCTGCCTGTAAGACCTTTAAGAGTAATAGGTCGCCTGATGCTCCCATGTACTTAACCATTTCTGGTGTTATACCATCATGCCCTGCTGCTTTGCCCATCTTGATTTTCTCTAGTGCTGCCCTCAGTTCTTCCATCTTTATGTCATCTTCACCATCATTGGTTTCCTCTTCTGCGTCAGTGGTTATCATTTCTGATGCTTCATCATGCTCACCATCCAGGAGTTCTGAGAAATATTCTTTCCATCTTTCCATTACTTCCTTCGGGGCAGTAAGCAATTTGCCTTGCTTGTCCTTTATAAATTTGAGAGGGCATTGTTTTTCTTTCCTCATGTTCTTTGGGGTCTTATAGAACAATTTCTGGTTTTCTTGTGCATCTTTTTCTAGCTTTTCTCCAAATTCTTCCCAGGACTTCTGTTTTGCTGCTAGCACTTTGTTCTTTGCTTCTGTTCTGAGTGTCACATATTCTCTATATTTTTCTATTTGTCCTGTTGTGTTTTTAGCTCCTAAGTATTGTTTCCATGCCATTTTCTTCTCTCTTATTTTCTCTTTGACTTCCTCTGTCCACCAAGGTGTCCTCTTTCTCTGGTTCCCAAGTCGGACTTCACCGCATGCTTCTGCAGCAGCTGTCTTTATGATATCCTTGAATTTATTCCAGAGGGTTTCCAAGTCATCAGGTCGTTCTTCTGTGTTGCTCACTGCTGTAGCAATAAGCCCCTGATATCTGGTCTTAATTTCTGGCTCTCTCAGCTTGTAGGTCCTAATGCTCATTTCTCCTGCTCGTTTACTTGGTTTCTTGCGTGATGTTGGGCAGTTCCTAGGCTGAGCAACTCTTTCAGTTGTTCGTTTTATTGTTAGCAGGTAGTGATCACTTCCAATCTCTGGCCCCCTCCAGACTCTTGCATCTCGGACATATCTGAATGAACTTCTCCGAACAATGGCATAGTCGATCACTGACTTCTCATTCTTGGTTGGTTCACATCTAGTGTATGCATGTATGCGCTTATGGGGGAACTTTGTGTTTGTAATGATCAGATTCTGCTCACTGCAGAATCTAAGGAGTCGCTTTCCATTGTCATTGAGAGTATCTTCTCCATATCTTCCGATAACTCCACCCCATCTAGCATGGTCATTTCCAACTCTGGCATTAAAATCTCCGAGCATAATAACTTCATCTAGGCAGTCATCCACTGTTCTTTGAAGCAGCTCGAAGAATTCCTCCTTGACCTCTGCTCTCTCATCCTCATTTGGCCCATACACTATGACCAGGTTGACTATGGTTTCTCCTTCTTTTAGTTTTACAACCATAATGCGCTCCGAGACAAAGTTCCATCCCTTGATACTATCTTTTTGATTTTGGGCCACGATGCAACCCACGCCCCCTTTAGCCCTTTCAGATATGGGTACACAACTGTAGAGCAACGTGTTGCCATCGAGATCCATGACTCCTTGTCCTTTTTTCTTCGTTTCCGTTATAGCCAGGATTTCTAGTTTTGCTTTCCTCATCTCTTCCACCAGCTCCTCTTCCTTCCCATTTATACTTCTTGTGTTCCAAGTTCCATAAGTCGTAGTCCGTAGTCCGTTCCAGTTCGTCGCCTTTAGAATCAGTCCGGTTTTCTCTCTTGTAGTTCGCGTAATCATGATTTAAAGCAAACAGGTGATTGGCCTGTTGTGCCTTTGCATGGTGGAGGGGCTGCCTCCTTACGGCCTCCATGTAGGCCGCCCTCCTCCTTTTTCATCCGGGCTTGGGACCGGCATTGGCGGAGTTTCTACAAAGAACACAGAGCAAAATCAAATTAACCAACAATGAACATACAATCAAACAAACTTAGTCATACTGATACAATGAGAAAAGACAAAACAAAAGGAAAGAAAACAACAACAAATTAAGAAGCAGATAAAGAAAACCGCACTATACTATACAACACATCAAAGTAACTGATAAATAGAATCAGTAAGAAAGGCAGCCAAGAAGATTAAATACTCAGAAAAACAAGAAAATTTCAATATATGACATAATACATAAACATACAAACAATAACTTAACTGAAGCTCCAACGGCGCTTGAGTAAGCAGAATCCTTAGCACTGACGAAGATGATGAACAGAACAAACAAGACTCCACACTTGAAAATACGTGATCCACACAAAAATGGTCCAGGAATAAGTACACTGTCAAGACTGAGTGCCCAGTCTTCTGTAAGTCAGCAGGGCACCAGCACAAACAGATTCGCCCCTGATTGGGCCCTTCTGGGTTGACAGCGTCGGCCTAGGAAGGTCACGTCAGAGCAATGTTACAGGCGTCGACTTAGGCAGGTCACGTCAAAGCTTATTCACCCCTGGGTGGGCCCATCAGGGTAGTATGATGATGACATCACTTTGCAGGAACACTGGTCTATACCGACAAAATCTCCCTCCTGATGACACCACAGTCTATCACTCGGGCCCTGAGCACACCAATATTGACAAAATCTCCCTCCTGATGACACCACAGTCTATCACTCGGGCCCAACTACACTAAAGAAAATAGCCAAACTGGTTTCCTCTACATCCTACATAACCCCTCTAACAACACCTGTCACTTCGCTGCTCCGGCTGAATCACTGTCGTCAACAAGCAAAAAGACTCAGAAATGTGTCAAACTGACTCGTTTGACACACACTGTAACAACAGCTTAACACTTCAACAACTATAAACAACACTGCAACAGTACCCTAACAAAGAACTTGAAACTTAACTACACACTATTCAACCTGCGATAAACTGAAACCGTACAGAAAATAGCCATAGCGAACTGCGATGCTACAAGTAGGTCAGCGCTTGAGAAAGAGGTCAGGTCACGCGACCGTAAACAATACCGTAACAAACTAACAAACGCACTACCCTTTCACTGGACACTGAGAAAAAAAAAACGAAAACAACTCACACCCGTGAGTTTAGGAAAATATGAAGGCGCCAACACAGTGGCGTTACTAGCCTTCTAACACTGTGTGTGTACAAAAATTTAATGGCAATAATCATACTGGGTCAAACGTCAGCTCGCTGGGAATTAACGCTATAACATACAGGCCTCATGACCCAAAGAATCGTCCGCAATAAATATTATCAAAACATCGGCCCCATGGCCTCTAACTAACCGGACAAGAGCCTCCAGCTGTCAGAACAACAATCTATAGATGCTGTTGGATTTAACCCTATTTGTACCGTGGATTTAACTCACGGCTCATTGTCTACAAAATAGTACCACAGCACACAATAGCTGACATGAGTAATACAATAACGCCTCAAATACAGTAATATCCCTTTAATGAGAAGTACACACAACAATCACTATGCATGAAACTGCAATACGTAAGATAATGAATACATAAGCCAACTTACTTGCGATAATCATACCAACTCTCCTAATAGCACAAAGGCAAAGCACAATGCACTGAAAACTGCCACCTATCCTGGCGAACACTAAAATTCGTCATGAGAACCAAAATGGTTACCGACATAAACTCATCGGTGAAGGCACTGAACTATCGCTCAGAGGCGGCACCTAATACTAGGTTAAAGCAATACACAATTGCAACCAACGTATCACAATTAATAATCAGGAAGGGAAAAATCACTAGACCTTTCTAAGCTCAATCTAGCACCCATCAACTATTCCTACACATATGAAAATCGGCAAGCACTAAACAACAATTGGCATCCAAATAATTCCCCAGCAAAACTGCTGACACAGGCCAACAACGACCGCTTAGGCCGGCAGACATATCTCGCATAACCCTTCCGCCAAAAAGCTCTCTTCCGGCTTCCGTCTAATCGAAAACTAACCGAGCAGGTTTTAAAGGATGAATAGCAGTGTTACCACTCTACAGGTAACCAGTATAGACTTAGTGAAAGTCTATCCTGTGAAATCCCTAAGACTATCTGCACAGCTGCTAACTCTGTCAGCGATATACGCCACTAAGTCACACTCTGCACTGCTAATTAATAGACTTTTTCTAACTCTTAGGCTCAGAGGCTACCTCTAAGAATAATATGAGACTCTGCAGGTCCCTGATCTATTTTTCACCATCTCTCTCTCCTGCCTTGCTTCTCTCGTTTCGTTCAGCAACCAGGTATGATACCCTCTCCCCTGGTTCTGACTCCTACACTGATGACTTCAGGAAAAAATTGACTAGGCACTTGCCGTAGACTGTAGAGGCTTCACTATTGGCGAAAAAAGCTATTTTCACTTGCCCAGTTACCCCTCATTTGGGTGTAGGGCCGTCGGTATTATTATGACCGAGGCTATAAAAGACACACCAACCCGCTTGCTTGGGTTCGATGGGTGTGTATGAGCTTAGAGCTCCGGGTTTTAAGAAAACCCTTTCACTGAAGACTGCGTCGCTGCCTCGACCTGCTCTTCCTCCCTCCCTCTCTCTCTCTCTCTCTCTCTCTCTCTCTCTCTGGGGCCAATGTATTCAGAGCCGATACCCACCGCGGTACAAGCTCTTACGCCTCTGGCGTTTCCTCGACTTTTCTCTCTTGAGAAGACTGGCTACCTTTGCCAGCTGTCAGGAACAAGATTTATTGACAACCCGCTCTACAGGCCGTGACCAATGCAATTACTGCGTTTCTTCTGTTACAGAAGCAGACAATACTGCATGGGCGCACGGCCAGGAATTTCTGCAGACTAAGAGACCGCTAAATTGAGACGCGCTACTTTATCTAGATTAACCACGCTGACCCCCGACCTACTTGAGGCTTGGCGTCTCATGACATCCAATAGAATTAAAGATAATCTAAAATTTTCCATGCGCTCATCTCTAAATTTAGAACCAGTGTATTCTGCTTACTTTAAGCGCGCGCGTATTTCCGCCACGTAACGTTACCTAACGACGTCTGTTTGCGTGAGCGAAATCAAAATGTGATTCGTTCTACCGTAAGCTGGACGTTACCTGGATAGGGATCATCTCCCCTTCCCCATGATAAAAATGACCGCGATAAATTTAACACCGCAAAAAAAAAATAGAATTTAAAGATCGCGATATTTAGAAACGGGAAGACTGGTGCCCTTCAGTACTAACTTACATTAATCCCTATAGGAAAAAAAACCCCGCAATTACTTTACCTACAGAACCATACTAAACACCCCTATTATTCAGAGAGAAAAAGAATACTTCCCAATTTTTGCTAGAGAGAAGGCAAAAATTGGCAACCTCATATAGTTAACAAGAGACGAAGACCCTTGCAACTCTTATAGTAACAAAGAGAAAACGAAATGGGGCCTATTGAAGACTAAATCGCAGTAACTCCATGACATTACCCCACCCTTCGAGGTCGGAGCCTGCCGATCTAATTTACTGTGGTCTTGGTGTTCAGATTGGCCCCTATCTATGTCTCCTGAGCTGTCTGAAATCGCTGAAGTTTCAGGGTCCCTACTGGGGTTTTCCCTGGCAGCCGCACTCCCAAGTTCTTTCTTCACCTTTACTCTCCTGCGAGTTCTCCCCCGTAATTTCCTAACGGTGCGCGGTAAGGTATTGTTACTGGTATCCGGCTGACTGACTGGGTCAGAAATCGCCGTAACCGTGCGTAACTGTTCATCGTTGTCCAAAGACCCGTGCACCATTCTCTCCTTCTTTCTCTCCTTATCTACTCCAATGCTTCTGTTGAAGGGCTGTTCTCTCTCTAGACCCGTGCCGTCCCATGGTGGGTCCAAAACTTCCCTGGCTATGTTTCTCAACAGACTGACTTGATCAGCTGAACTGACCGACTGGCTCTGTAGAGGCCTGGCGATGGCGACTACGGTGCTGCTCGCCAGCGGGGTTGTGACCGCTGGTACTTTACAATGCACCTGAGAAATCTCGTGTATTTCTGACACCGGGTTTCCGTTTATTTTCTGGGTGTCTACTGAATCCTTACTGATCCCAGTAGCTTCTATCTTTGGAACAAGATAGGCAATATCTGCCCCTGGCAGTGGTTCTGTGATCGCTCTTCCCCTACCAACATGAAGAGGGACAGAGCTCTCTAACATAGCCCCTTGCAAATTTGTAAGGCCGCTTTCCTCACTCTTTTCTGGCCTGAAAAGTTCGTGAGAGGTAACTGTAGACCACGGGAGTCCTCCGTCTAACACCCTGGTTCTACCCTCAACCTTGCCCTCCCCTGTGAGAGTTACTGGCGTCAGTTGGAATGTGTCCTGCAGTGGCACTTGACGGTTTAAGATCCCGTTAGATCGCGGAGTATCTGAGATAAAGTACTCAGTGACTGGTTCCAATGTTCCTTGAAACAAATTGGAAAATATAGCCAATTTTTCAGGCTCCTCGTTACGCGGGTCGTTTCCTGTAAACGAGATACGAAAGTTGTGGGGCCCATCTCCGTTTATAGGCAAACGGACACTCAGATCACTGTCCTCCTCCGTCTGAGTAAAGTGCTGGTCGGATGGGGCTCCAGGGCTGGTTGGAAACATATGTTCGCTCGATTCGCCGTCTTGTGCCCTTTTAAGAGTGCGCTGGTCGTTGACATATGTGATACAGTTCTTGTCAGTATGTCCCTCTCCTGAAGGAGCTAATACCATCAGGGCCTAATTCCCGACAACAAAGAATGTATTTCCGAAATCAGAGGCGTCACCTCTGTTTGGCCATTAGGCTGAACCGGGCTGACAGGCGAATACGCCTCTGCAGTTAACATACCGCTGTCCTTAGAGGCTCCTAACCTCTCCTTAACAAGACAGGGCTGTTCGAGCTCGCTCGGGGCTCCGTGAATTAGGGGTTCTCCCTGTTCACTTATCTGGCCTGTAGTAGGCCCCCTTGCTTCAGCAAGGATCGGTGTACTAGGGGTTCCCAAAACTAAATGTGGGGCCCCTAGGATGAAGTCGTAAGCTGGCTGTGCCATTACAGCAGCTTTAATCGTGCCATGCACAAACTTGCACTTCACCTGAATATTGGCTACCGGAAAGCGCTGGGAGGCCCCTTTCCTTAAAATGCCACCAATATCAACTTTCTCCCCTGTCATTTGCCCGGGCTTCACCAGATGTCGGGCAACTATGCTGGGGTATGTAAGACCGCTGTCAAATAAACACACAGTCGCAGTCCCGTTCACTTCTGCTGGTCCGCTGTTGGAGAACAACTTCTCCGACTGAATGGGTTCCCAGGTGTTCCCTTTCGTCGCTCTCACAGGCCTTAAGCAAGCCGCATGATGCACGGGTGGTTTATTCATACACCTGGAGGTCCAATGGGAAGTGGTCCGACAATTTTGACAGTATCTCTCATTATCTCCTCGGTTTCTGGCGGGGTCCTGAGAGTTTGGCCCCTGTGATCTGTTGTGAGGCTGGGGGCGCAGGTTATGACCGGAATGGGGCTCCTTGCGTGAAGGTCCCTGCTGCTGGTGAGTATGAGAAGACGACTGTGACGATGAAGCTCCTTTGTCCTGGGCTGGCAGATCCGGGTGTTTTCGTTTCTGGCCCAGTACTTCGGCCTGTGCCGTCTGGAACCTTTCCGAAAAAAGAAGAATCTGGTCCAGTTGCTGGGCGCCCTGCTCTGCCAGGTACCTTCTCAAATCAGGAGACATGGTTGCCTTGATTTGTTCCACCATTATTAACTCTTCTAATCCTTCAAAGGATTTAGCCAGTCCAGACAGCTCCCTCCAGCGAGTGAGATAATTCCTCAGCCTTTCAGCAAACTGAGGAACGCTTTCTCCCTTCTCCGGACGACTTTCCCTGAACATGGTTTGGCATTTACGGGGGGTCCACTAGAATCTTTGCAACAACGCATTCCGTAGTGCCTCGAAGTTGTTCTGGTCGTCTATGAGCAACTTGTGGTAAACGTCGTACGCATGACCTTTGAGGGACTGCGATAATTTCAGACACCAAAGACTTTCATCCAACCCGTATGCCTTTGCCATCCGTTCAAATTTTTCCAAAAATACATCGATTTTCTCGTTCCCGTTAGGGAAAGAGTCCATCGGAAAATTCATGGCTGCCATCCGGGGGCCTCCGTTTCCTGAGGTGTCTATCGCCCCTGCTCTGGGAGAATCTCCATTACCCGAACTACCCTCCGACGATCTACTTTGCAGTTCCAGAGCCCGCATGGCAAGTTCGTGCTGTCTCTCTGCTGCCTTTTCCCTTTCCTCGGCCTCCATTCTCCGAAGGTCCATCTCCGTCTGTCGGGCTTTTTCCTCAGCTTCTACGGCCCTTTCCTCTTTCTGATTATGCCTATCATTTTCTCTGATCATGTAGGCCTTAGTTTTCTCTTTGTCCATTCCCATGTCCTGAGCAGCCTCACGCCAGGCAGCTCGTAACTTGGCCATATCTGCCATCTTACCTGTAACTGCTGTAGCTCAGAAATACAGAGAATGACAGGAAGAAAAAAAAAGAAGGAATTACCTGTTACCTACTGGGGAATGCTCTCTCTATAACCTCGGTCCCAAAACCCGAACTCAGACTAGCACCAAGTCTGACTAATAACTACCTGAAAAATATAGTTATGCAGCTACCTAAAATTCTTCCTTCCTGTTAAGAAAAAAAATCAGTTAGCCATCAATTACCTCTAAGTTCTATAAACTAACCTATCACTACAATCCAACTGCCTGCAACCTGTGGAAAAACTTTCTGTGGAAAAACTTATAACTGGATCAGTTCTAATAGCTCAGTCTAGGGGATATTGAAAGAATCTATTCTCAGACTTTCCTATAGAAAACAATCTGTGAATCTAGATAAGATCCCAGAATGATCCTACAAAGCTGATCCCAAGGACGATCGCCACCCACTTTGTCACGAGTTGGATTTATGTTAGAGTTATGCCTGAGTGCAGGACAAAACCCTAGTGTGAGAAAAGACTAAGATGATAGATTTAATTTTAGAATTGATAGTGAATGTAGTAAGGTGAGTCTATTCGCTCGAGGATGATAACCGAAATTAAATCTTCCTCGCCAAATCGTGACTTCAAGAATTGCTATAAACTCACCGCCCTCTGACTACCGTTAACAAACTAAAGGAGATAAGGGTAAACTAATACTACAGACACCACTATACAGACAACAGTTAAGGACTATATAGTGAAGAAGCTGATCCAGTGAACATTAAATAAGTTTATTATACAAATCAACAGAATTTTCATAACATAGTAACAAACAAAGAAAATCATATATCGTGCAAGGTTGCACCGACCTGGAAACAAGAAAATCAATTTGATTATAAGCACACCAAATTAAAACTCCAACCACTTTCACTCCTTCATACACCCTGCTGGGGACAACATTTAAAAATGATAAGTGATCTTAACTACAGTCTAATTTGGTGGGGCGTCAACTATAGCCACGCTCTATAATTCACTATTTCTAATGTCAAGGTTCTGCTGGTACTGCCTAAGACTATCTGCACAGCTGCTAACTCTGTCAGCGATATACGCCACTAAGTCACACTCTGCACTGCTAATTAATAGACTTTTTCTAACTCTTAGGCTCAGAGGCTACCTCTAAGAATAATATGAGACTCTGCAGGTCCCTGATCTATTTTTCACCATCTCTCTCTCCTGCCTTGCTTCTCTCGTTTCGTTCAGCAACCAGGTATGATACCCTCTCCCCTGGTTCTGACTCCTACACTGATGACTTGAGGAAAAAATTGACTAGGCACTTGCCGTAGACTGTAGAGGCTTCACTATTGGCGAAAAAAGCTATTTTCACTTGCCCAGTTACCCCTCATTTGGGTGTAGGGCCGTCGGTATTATTATGACCGAGGCTATAAAAGACACACCAACCCGCTTGCTTGGGTTCGATGGGTGTGTATGAGCTTAGAGCTCCGGGTTTTAAGAAAACCCTTTCACTGAAGACTGCGTCGCTGCCTCGACCTGCTCTTCCTCCCTCCCTCCCTCTCTCTCTCTCTCTCTCTCTCTCTCTCTCTCTGGGGCCAATGTATTCAGAGCCGATACCCACCGCGGTACAAGCTCTTACGCCTCTGGCGTTTCCTCGACTTTTCTCTCTTGAGAAGACTGGCTACCTTTGCCAGCTGTCAGGAACAAGATTTATTGACAACCCGCTCTACAGGCCGTGACCAATGCAATTACTGCGTTTCTTCTGTTACAGAAGCAGACAATACTGCATGGGCGCACGGCCAGGAATTTCTGCAGACTAAGAGACCGCTAAATTGAGACGCGCTACTTTATCTAGATTAACCACGCTGACCTCCGACCTACTTGAGGCTTGGCGTCTCATTACATCCAATAGAATTAAAGATAATCTAAAATTTTCCATGCGCTCATCTCTAAATTTAGAACCAGTGTATTCTGCTTACTTTAAGCGCGCGCGTATTTCCGCCACGTAACGTTACCTAACGACGTCTGTTTGCGTGAGCGAAATCAAAATGTGATTCGTTCTACCGTAAGCTGGACGTTACCTGGATAGGGATCATCTCCCTTTCCCCATGATAAAAATGACCGCGATAAATTTAACACCGCCAAAAAAAATGGAATTTAAAGATCGCGATATTTAGAAACGGGAAGACTGGTGCCCTTCAGTACTAACTTACATTAATCCCTATAGAAAAAAAAAACCCGCAATTACTTTACCTACAGAACCATACTAAACACCCCTATTATTCAGAGAGAAAAAGAATACTTCCCAATTTTTGCTAGAGAGAAGGCAAAAATTGGCAACCTCATATAGTTAACAAGAGACGAAGACCCTTGCAACTCTTATAGTAACAAAGAGAAAACGAAATGGGGCCGATTGAAGTCATCAGTGCCACGTTGATAGCTTTGTCTTACCCATGTATTGCCGGCACCCGAAAGGGCGGCAAAGAAAAGTAACACGGTAACCTGTCAAGCAAGTGGTATGTAGCGACTAAGGAAGGTTGGGCAATGAACGACTATCCCATCCTATGGAAGTTTTAAGACATACGAAAACGTCAACACAAATATGGACATTGCTAGTAAAATAAACGAATAGCAAATAAAAAAAATTCTAGTGCTGGCATCTTTAACGATGAATTAATCGGTAAACAAAAATTTTAATCGATTCATTAGTAAAACAAATTTTAATCGATTATTCCATTTCTAGTAATGTTTATATTTTTTGCTTAAATTCGAGAGCAATTGCTATGCTAGAGGTTTCTGATATCGAATTTGGCAAGCATGTTCAATAATAATAAATTGTTTGGTTGTAACTTACCTCTACACCTCACGGTAGAAGGGGAACGACTAAGTAGTAGTTGGTTGTAACTTTTCAGTATTTTCATTTTATTTTCAGTTTTCATTTCAGTGTTTATTAACTGAGCCTAATGTTGAAAATCTTCCGTAAGATCATTTCTGTATTTCATCCTTAGTGCTAGTGGGTCACCAACTCCACAGGTTCTAAGTAGAATATTCAAGTTGACATCTGAGGTTGGACGAAGAAAAAAGAAAGAAGACTATTCATAGGCACGCAATTCATCCATAACTGTAGGGGGAGGGGCCGAAGGTAGGATCCGTCCCGTGTGCCACATACTATAAGTACGCCCCTGCCTGGGAGACCTCCTTCGGTAACTATACAGGGCGAGACGAATCATCTTTCACAAATTGTAATCAAGAGAAGTAAGTACTTCTTCTTCCTCGTTCGTCCTGAAAAGGACGTTGGTTGCGTTGTGTCTGTTTACAGCGGAGCTGCGATATCTGCGCCTTTCGGCCGGCACATCCGACTTCAGCACGGCATTTTTTGGGACCGGGTTTGCCTTCCCTCTTCGATCCCTACTCTCTCAGCCAGACTGCAGTGATGCAGCCTGTTTTCAGGACCACCACGTAAAGGTGGAGTAGGGTCTTGGTCAGCTCTGGTTCGCTGACCCTGACGCAAGCAGTCAAGCTAAAGAGTCGCTGACTGCATTCTCTATTGCTGCGTCTTTGGGTCCCAAGCGAAGTAAGTACGTACACTTCATTTTACTTTAGGTTTATTACACAACCGGCTGGCCAGGTTTGTCGCAGCTGTATTCCTCGCGAAGAGCTAACCCCGGATTTGTCGATGTTTCACAAGCGGTGAAAGGAAGGAACTTAATTTGTGCCAGGGCCCTCTTACATTGTAGTTACGCCAATGCTTTCTAGACAAATGAGAGGTAATGAAGATAAGGGTTGAAATGAGGACCAGTGCGACGTGTACTTCGATGCCATTCAAATAAGTCGCCACGTCATTAGGGTTAGGGTCAAGGTTAGGGTTTAGTGTTAGGTTTACAATTACTAAACCTAACGCTAATCGTTACCTATTATTACTATAAATCTAAATTCTTTGTTAAGGCCGTCTCCAACACACGTCCCATTGTTGTTCACTTGAACCGAGATAGGTAATAGCTGTCCCACTCCATCTAGTTTCTGCTATATTTGTGCTCTTCCCCTGTCTCTCTATCTCTCTTTCTCTCTCTCTCTCTGTCCATCCGTCCGTCTGTCTGTCTATCTCTCTCTCTCTCACTATTTCACATACACACATCCCACACACCCGTCTCTCTCCCTGTCTGTATTGCATGCAAACACACATGTATCCATGCATCTCTGTCTGTCTGTAAGTATGTCAGTCCATCTGTCTGTCTGTCTATCTCACTCACTCTCTCTATCTCACACACACATCACACACACACCTGTCTCTCTCCCTGTCTGCACTACACGCAAACACATATTTATCCATGCATCTCTGTCTATCTGTCTGTCTATCTCACTCACTCTCTCTCTCTTACCATCTCTCACTATCCCACACACACATCACACACACACCTCTCTCTCTCTCTCTCTCTCTGTCTGTATGTATTGCACGCAAGCATACGTGTATCCATGCACGCAGCACGCACATATTTACATCATAATGGTTAAAAAAAAAAAAAAAAACAACGCACATACCTAAGCGTATGCCAGCTCCCGATTCTCTGTTCTTAAGTCAAGGAATATAAATCGGTAGCACTAAAAAGTAGAACGCGCGCTGAAAGCGACAAAGATCTCGCTAAGTCTCAAACATTACCACTCAGTAAACCTGGAGTTCTGTTCTATTCCTTCACCTGTTTGTTGAAACATGGGATACAGTCAAAAGTGTGCCGGTTAAAGGAAAATTATATGTTGTTTGCGAAATTCCATCTTGCTGCTCAACTGTTGTAATCTTATAACCTATTCAGAAGTTCACTGTGTGAGCAATGTTCATTCTTGTCATTACATTTCCTGTGCGAAGTTGTTTTAATAATCCGGTACCTAATTTACTACTCGAAGTCGGCCACGGCCCTTTCTGTGTGGAAATACATAAGTGTTAATATTTCGACATATTTGGACTTTTACTAGTGAACAATTTTCGACATAAATTTTTTGGTTGAAATGAAGATCGGTTTCTTTAGGGCCTTAAAAAAGAATTCAAAGACGCAGTAAAAAATTGGTTAGGGTTATGAATCCTAAACCTAACCCAAAGCTCCCCTAATCCTAAAGACGTTAGAGACATACTAGAATGATATCGAAGACGGTTTAGAGGATTAAAATTAGGGTTTAAGGTTAGGTTACCATAACCCTAACCCGTTATTACTGCGTCTCTGAATTCTTTTATAAGGCCGTATCGAACACACGACACTATTCCTCATTTCAACAAGTTATTGTTGCGGTAGTAGTACTAATGGTTAAATAGTATTGCTTATAGTAGTAACAGCCGGGATGATAGTCAAAATTTCATGTCTTCATATGTTTTCCTTGTTAGGTTAATAAACTTATTGGAGACTCCATGACACCACTTCAGTTTCCAGTGTTTTCTTTGTCGTAAACTGGTCACTGCACAAATTCAACGATTCCAGTTCTAAGCTCTGGTCTATTGCTGGTGTCTCAGTGTGTGTCCTTAGTTGTGATGTGCGACGGAACGAACGGAATAATTTGTCTTCTCTTTGTTACTTTCACAATTGCCTCCACGGCTGGCGGAGTTGTGGATTTTAAAGTTGCTACATTAAGTGAAATGGGTTCATTTTCGATACAAGACAACAGGAGGCTGAGACGCTTGGGAGTCATGACCCAAGTGGGCCCGCCCCCCTTAGAGTGTAAGGGAGTATACTGGGCCGAAACACTTGTCGGACGGGGGACTACTTCTGATGATCAGATTGCCTCCTGTTGTATCGCTCTGTAAAGAGTTTTCTATCATCTTATGGGCACTGTGACAATTGTTTTGCCGAAAACGTGCTTGTACTTCTCGCAGTTGTCTGTCCATGACCTCTTTTAATCTGTCAAGGTTGATCCTGTAAAATATGTTCCCTGGCAGGGATAGTTACAATGTTCCTCTACAACGTTTGCACTCCGACTAATCTCCCTTTGGAATGACCAGATATTCTTCTTTTTTCTGTCTAATGCAATCAGAATGTGCCGGATTAAAGAAATGGAGGAAGCTACAGCAGATGTCGTAGGGCTTGCGAGATGTTGGAACAGGAAATTAAACGAAAGAAAAAAGTGAAATGCTGTTTACGGCATAAGCCTCAGTGATTTCCAAGAGCTGATGAAGGAATCCATTATCTAGTGGTAACATTAGAAATAAAGGATCTTGTCGACCGAACTGATTTGCATGTCAGAAATGAAGGATGTTGTAACTGAACTGAATAGTGTATTAGAACTAAATGATCTTGTCAGACTGACTAAATAACGTGTTAGAAATAAAGGATCTTGTCAATTGAACTGATCAGCGTGTTAGAAATAAAAGATCTTGTCAAATGAACTGATCAGCGTGTTAGAAATAAAGGATCTTGTCAATTGAACTGATCAGCGTGTTAGAAGTAAAAGATCTTGTCAATTGAACTGATCAGCGTGTTAGAAGTAAAAGATCTTGCCAAATGAACTGATCAGCGTGTTAGAAATAAAAGATCTTGTCAAATGAACTGATCAGCGTGTTAGAAGTAAAAGATCTTGTCAATTGAACTGATCAGCGTGTTAGAAATAAAAGATCTAGTCAAATGAACTGATTAGCGTGTTAGAAGTAAAAGATCTAGTCAAATGAACTGATTAGCGTGTTAGAAATAAAAGATCTTGTCAAATGAACTGATTAGCGTGTTAGAAATAAAAGATCTAGTCAAATGAACTGATTAGCGTGTTAGAAGTAAAAGATCTTGTCAATTGAACTGATTAGCGTGTTAGAAATAAAGGATCTTGTCAACTGAACTGATTAACGTGTTATATATAAAGGATCGCGTCAATTGAACTGACTTCTTCTTCTTCTTCTGTCCTTAGCCACCGACCGTCAAAGCAGTCAGTGGCCATTACGCCTAGTGGCGTCTTAGGGCAACAGCAGATAGGTTTTCTTTGCCATTGTTTCTCATCACGCCTAGTGGCGTCTTTAGGGCAACGGCAAATCAACCCATTTGCTGTTGTTTCCGTAATCGAAGTGACTGGCAAAATTGAACTGACTAGCGTGTTAGAAATAAAGAATCATATCAACTGGTAATTTTGATTTGCCATATTTACAATGATTTGACAGATATGATGCCACTTTCCCATATCGGCAGCTGTTCATATTATTTGGAATTGAAAACACTATATATCCTAATTAGAGATTGAGCGGGATATTTTTCATCATTAAAATAAAAATAAAAAGTAAATCCTAATTAAAACCACGGGTGATATTGGCCATGTCCTCAGAAGAGACCCCGATGCCATCACAAGAACAGCTATGCTATGGACCCCTTGTGGTAAAGTGGGATATTATAAATATTTATAGGGGACTTAGTGTACTGACTGAGATCAGCTGTGAAGGTATCTGTATCTAATAAGGGTAGTGTATTACAGGTGACCTTACTTGCTACCACATATTTATACCTCAGTCAGAATTATTCTGGAATATTGTGATGACTACGTTGAATGTCTAGGGTATGTATATGATGAAGTGTAAGTCACAACAACAACAGACAGATAAACAATTTAATTTATTCCACCACACGTGACAACACTGTGACACTCACACACATTTAACACTATAAGACTATTCTTAAATGAGGCACTGGTAAATTTTCAAATATAAATATGTATTAATTACTGTCACTAATATATATGTGTCCTGATTCAAATACAAAGTAAACCAGGAATCACAATCAATTTTAATTACAAGTTATATGTACAGAATTTATCAATATGAATCTTGTAGTGACATATTTTATTAATATTATCCTATGTGTGTCAGTTGTGTAGTAGTAATATGAGGTAATACTGGTTTTGTTTTTTCAAGCTATGTTGTTATTTGTCATCATGACTTCAAGTGTTTGTTTCTGTTGGAACTAGTATTGGAGATGTTCTCAGTTCCGTTCATTAAAACAATTAATTTCCCCTCTTATTTTTATACAATGTCAGTTTAAGATGGGGTTACATAATGTTGAGCTCCGCTGGCCACATAGGCTTATCTTTCGTGATGGCGGCAGGAAAAGACTCCTCTGCTCGATTGCTCCCCTGTGTTCTGGAGACACCTCACTGTTTGCTATATGGACCAAGGAGTATGCTGTCCCCTCTGGATTCAGCAAAGCTCTGACCAGGTGCTGCTCAATAACTTTAGGACCACAGTCCCTGAAACAAGAAGGTTGTACCTCCTACTTCAGAACTAATTTATACTCTATTTCTACACTGAGCACAATACATAACAAACACTGAGTTCAGAGCGGTAGGCCAACTGCTATCTTCATCTGAAACAATTTTCACCAGTACATTCCTCCCTAATGGTTATTACGCCTCTGCAATTCCAGCATTATTTCTTTCTAGTCAATAATATAGGTGTCAGTGTACTGTTTGGCAATTCCATGTAGTTTTACTTTCCTCCGACACCTTCTGTTCAGGCTGGAGCACTATATAGGCTTTACCTCATGTTCGCTACTGAACCACACATATATACAGACATAAATTATCAATTTACATTCAATTTTCATTAAAAAGATATCAAATATTTCAAGCTTACCACAATTCATGGAAATAATACAGAATTACGTTGACTGGCAATGAATATAGCACAATTTCGATCTGCCGATGTCCCAGGCTTTTATTTAGAAAAATATGCACTGGCGCTCAACGCACTGGTTCTGTAGTAAGTTTATTTGCAAATGTGGTGCTGACCTGACGCCTCTGATTGACTATATTGGCAGGTCTAACCAATCATGCCATGTTTACACAGCTTTTCAAAAAAGTACTCCTACTCACGTTTCCCCTAACAACAAAGAAGTAGTATTTATAGTCCGACTAATCGTGTTTAGCCTTACATTTATTTTCCGCCAATCAAATAGGAGGTAACATGTCAGCCTATTTCCCGTACAATGGTGTGTTGAAAATCTGCCACTGAGCGATTCTGATTTGGGTGTTGTCTGACATCCCTCACTATTTCTTTTGGCTATAATTTGTTATTTCCTAGACTATTTGCGTAAACGTTTAACATATTATTTGTCAGCAAGTCCTAAGGAACCCAAATATATAAATTTAATGGGGCTAAGGGGCTGCGTTCAAAATATGTATTTTCTTCCAGGATAGTCGTGCTGTTGCCACCTCCTCACTTCCAAACTTTAGGGTGTCTGCTGTACTGTCATACTAATGTCAGGATTTCAGACATAAAACAGTAGAATGTCATGTTTCCTAATAAGCGTTTTGTAAGTTTTTTAAAACCTAACTCTCGTTTTATCACTGTCGATTTGAAAAAAAAGCTAGTGCTTGTGGCCTTACACGCGTGATGGCAGCAATTGGGTATCGCGCGACTGTGGTAGTATTGCCTGCGTTCCGGCTTTCAGCCTCTCCCTTTCTTTCTATCTTTAGTCCATCTGTCTTTCGTTTTTTTTTTTTGTAACGTAGTGTATAAAATGACATGAATGGAATTTTAAATCTAGGTCAGCTGCGTATCTCAAGGTTTTTCTTAGAAAGGCAGTACACGTTTTATCGTAGAAGGCGGGTATTGAAGCAGTAGGCTTTTACTATCAACGTGAAACGTTACAATTTGCAGACGAAGTAGAAAACAAGGGGGATTTCGAGTACAGTCATTGTGACAGCACTGTTCTTTACCATTCTTCTTTCCTTTTATTGAAGTTATTTGTTAGGCTTTACATTTACGTTTTAATTTATATATGTGGATTAGAATATTTCACGACATCTCCCCTCTTAAAACAGACATCTTATGTCAGTCCTTTATTCTATATACACATAGATAAATGTAAGTCAACTTGACTTTACTCTGCTGTTGTGCTATCATGGTTTTATGTAGTTGGGTTCATTCAGAGTAAGCACTACTCATGAAATCTGCCTCAGACCTCTACAACCAATAATATCTTTCGGTTATGTTACTGAACAGCCGCAAGTGTGACTGCTTGTCTTAATGCTGCTTCACAACCCGTATTCACCATTTCTCTTCTCTGAGTCTGCGCAATGACATGTCCAGAGAACATTAGATTTTCCCCATAATGTACGTTATGAGGAGATAACATATACCTGGTGATAGCAGAGTTTTCGTAGTGGATCCCATAATCTTCTTATTAGCCTGTATGAAACATTCGGAATATCCTCAATCAAAGAGGCAACTCAGGGATTCATTACGTTCCTCCGAATTGTTTACATCCAACAATTTTATCTGATCTCAGGTTTTACTGGAATCTGATAGTATCCTTTACTCAGATCCACTTTTGAGAAATATTTAGCTTTATTTAGTCTGGCAAACAACTGATTTGTATCCGGCAATGGATCCACCTGTCCTTCTGTAATAGCATTCAGTCTCCTGTAATCTATACAGAGTCTATGTTCTCCAGAGGGCTTCCTTAGGAGTACAACACCGGAACTATACGAAGATTCACTGTGTGAAATAATTCCTTCCTTCAACAAATAGTCTATCTCTTCCTTCAAAGCTTTCTCCTTAGCAAAAGGAATCGAATAGGGTTTCATACAGACAGGTGTGGGGTCTATCAGCTTCATATCATATTCCAATAAGTTTGTATGTTCCTGGTCGGTCTGTTAACACCTCTGCATGATTATCTAGAACCTGTTGCACTCTCTCTTTCTGAGTTTTCGTTAAATGTGTACTGATTTTCACCTGTGCCGCTGTCTCACAGGGGTGTAATGGATATTCAAATGATGAAAGTGGTTCCTTTTTCATCTCCATGGCAATGGACAAGGTCAACAAGTGTGTCTCTTCCTGATGTTCTCTTTCCAAATATTTCTTCAGGAGATTCACATGATAGATTTTTTCTTTCCCCTTCTTATCTATCTTATAATTTGTTCTAGACACCTTCTCTAGAACTGTATATGGACCTTGCCATCCAATCTGTAACTTATTCTGACTACCGGGGAGAAGAAGCAGTACCTTCTCTCCCACAGCCAAATCTCTGTCTTTAGCTTTCCTGTTATAATAGGCAGCATGTTTCTTCCTGGCTTGTTTCAAATTTTCATTGGCAAGTTTCCAGCCAGTTTTTAAACGAGTGGTCAGCTCATTCACATATTGGTATGAGGATGTAATATTTTCCTCTGCCTTTTCATCAGTCCACGTTCTTAACAGCGCTTACATATGGACCTTTAATTTTGTGGACCTATTTGTCCATGGACCGATATGGTCTCTTCCACCCGAAGCGCTATAGTGATGATTTTTCCTCCCAGAACTATCAGTCACAAAACGACCGCTACCAATTTTTCTCTTGGGGCTGCCTCCCCACTTAGAATTCTTGATGAGAGATTTCCTCTCTACATCTTCTTCCTCCAGTTTGTTTAAGTCCGATTGAGGGATTTTCGGCTTATCCTGGGGTAAGACATCTTTTTGCACTCTCTGCATAGTGGCCATTGTAAAACAGTTAAGTGAAGCTTGTCCGTGAAAAGGGGCTTCCCATTCCCTTTGGTCCACTTTATCAAATTTATTTTTCTTTCTATTGTCAGGCCTACGGTTGCCCCGTGGCGCGTCCAGGTCCTGATCAATGTTCCCACTTGTGGGTGTTCCCTCATGTGCTATGCTACACCTTTCTACAAAATTCTCAATGTCCCATCTTGCCTTGGGCCAATAATAATTGTGAGCCACCTTTTGGATGATGGTACCTATTTTCTCATGGTCCCCATCTGGTTTCACATGTAGGCTCCTTATTAAGTCTGCCCTATAGCTTTTAGGAAGTACCAGCTGTCCCTGACCTTTGGATCTAGCTCCAGTCTTCCTATACATCAACTTGTTTTTCATGTAAAAATCTCCCTTGCCTGGAGTTGTATGACAAGTTGACAATTTCCTGAAACAAGGCTTGAGAGTTTTATCCCCAGCCTGTGCCTTCCTCATCTCTTCTGGAGTGGTATCTAACATAATATCCTCCTCCTGTCTTGAGGTCGACCTGACCTGAAGGGTGGTCATAACTATAGGGTTCCTTCTGCAACGGTCAGTGTCATGATTGTTCATTTTACAATTTTTACACCACCTTTTCCCTTGGTTGAAAGATTTTCTTTCATCATATTTCCTTTCATCGAATTGTGGGGTTTTATTTTTATTGTCATACCGTGGCCTATCAAACTGGTGCTTACCTTTGTTTTGATCCCTAGGATCAAATTTATTAAAGTTCTGTGGTGCCCTAAAATTTTCCAACTGTTTCTTTTTGTTACCAGATACCTCTGCCTGAGCTGCTTGATACCTTTCAGCAACATTTAGCAACTCACCCAGCCTCTCTGCACCTTGTTCCATGAGAAACTTTCTCAGGTCTGGAGCCATGGACTCTCTTAGTTGTTCTATAAGGACCATTTCCTTAAGATCTTGGGTTTTCCCCAGAGAAGTCCATTTCTCCAAGTATGTCTCTAACCGTGCAGAGAACTGGTGATAGGTTTCACCTGACAGTAGTTTAGCATTCCTAAATTTTTTCCTATAAAATTCTGCGTTCTTTTCATATCTTAACAAAAGAGCCTGCTTTAGCATGTCATAATTTTCCTGATCACCTCTGCTCATTTTGGCAAAAACTTCATAAGCTGCCCCACGAAGACCTTGAGATAACTTTAAGCTCCACCTTTCTCTCTCTAACCCATATGTGGTAGCCAATAGTTCATATCTATTTAGATAGCTCTCAATATCATCGTCTTTCTCAACGAAATGATCTAAATGAAAATTCATAGCTGAGGTTGAGGCTCCCTGACTAGCAGTAGCATCAGAGGTAAAGGGACTGGCAACATTTTCAGGAGCATGGCCTTGAAACTCAAACTCCCTTAGTAGTAACTCGTGTTCCCTTTGTAATCTTTTATCTTCTGCTTCCTTTTCTGCAGTCAATCTTCTTTCCTCGGCTTCCCTCTCTGCAGCTAATCTCTTCTCTTCTCTTTCTGCAGCCTGTCTTCTTTCCTCGGCTTCCAATGCTTTAGCCTCTTTGTCAGCCTCAATCTGCAACCTCTTAGCCTCAGCCTCAATCTGCAACCTCTTAGCCTCAGCCTCAATCTGCAACCTCTTAGCCTCAGCCTCAGCCTCAAATTGCAGCCTCTTAGTCTCAGCCTCTAACTTTCTTTCAGCCTCTTTTTCTAATCTTCTTTCTTCCCGTTCAATATATTTGTCACATTCAGCCGTGACATAAGCAATCATAATTTGTCCGTCCATTCCTAACTCTTTCGCAGTCTGTACAGCAGCAGATCGAAATTTTGCCAAGTCGGCCATTGTCTAACATGTAAATGTAAACAATTCAATCTTTCAATAATTATCTAAGGACACTACAGGCACTGAGAGCTCAACCTTATTTATTTTCACCCAAGGATACTTTTTTAATTTCTATTTATTCCCTGAAGTGAATTACCCCCAATATTTTTAATAGGGAAAGATTCAAAATCCCGAGAGCGAGACCCCAATATATGTGGTAAAGTGGGATATTATAAATATTTATAGGGGACTTAGTGTACTGACTGAGATCAGCTGTGAAGGTATCTGTATCTAATAAGGGTAGTGTATTACAGATGACCTTACTTGCTACCACATATTTATACCTCAGTCAGAATTATTCTGGAATATTGTGATGACTACGTTGAATGTCTAGGGTATGTATATGATGAAGTGTAAGTCACAACAACAACAGACAGATAAACAATTTAATTTATTCCACCACACGTGACAACACTGTGACACTCACACACATTTAACACTCTATAAGACTATTCTTAAATGAGGCACTGGTAAATTTTCAAATATAAATATGTATTAATTACTGTCACTAATATATATGTGTCCTGATTCAAATACAAAGTAAACCAGGAATCACAATAAATTTTAATTACAAGTTATATGTACAGAATTTATCAATATGAATCTTGTAGTGACATATTTTATTAATATTATCCTATGTGTGTCAGTTGTGTAGTAGTAATATGAGGTAATACTGGTTTTGTTTTTTCAAGCTATGTTGTTATTTGTCATCATGACTTCAAGTGTTTGTTTCTGTTGGAACTAGTATTGGAGATGTTCTCAGTTCCGTTCATTAAAACAATTAATTTCCCCTCTTATTTTTATACAATGTCAGTTTAAGATGGGGTTACATAATGTTGAGCTCCGCTGGCCACATAGGCTTATCTTTCGTGATGGCGGCAGGAAAAGACTCCTCTGCTCGATTGCTCCCCTGTGTTCTGGAGACACCTCACTGTTTGCTATATGGACCAAGGAGTATGCTGTCCCCTCTGGATTCAGCAAAGCTCTGACCAGGTGCTGCTCAATAACTTTAGGACCACAGACCCTGAAACAAGAAGGTTGTACCTCCTACTTCAGAACTAATTTATACTCTATTTCTACACTGAGCACAATACATAACAAACACTGAGTTCAGAGCGGTAGGCCAACTGCTATCTTCATCTGAAACAATTTTCACCAGTATATTCCTCCCTAATGGTTATTGTTAGTTGCTTATCCTTTACAGGACGTGGCAATCAACCCCATCTTTTATTGGCTGTTTGTGATTTTTCTAGGCAATTTTTTCATTCAGTAGTTTGCCATTGCTTTCTGAACGGTACGGCGCTTATACCATTGTTAAAAATCCACACAAAGCGATCTGCTACCGAGCCGCCTGCAGCAGGTTTCGAACCTGGTATATCTGGATTATGAAACTGGGTTCATATCCATTAGGCCACAGACGCCATAATGGTTATTACGCCTCTGCAATTCCAGCATTATTTCTTTCTAGTCAATAATATAGGTGTCAGTGTACTGTTTGGCAATTCCATGTAGTTTTACTTTCCTCCGACACCTTCTGTTCAGGCTGGAGCACTATATAGGCTTTACCTCATATTCGCTACTGAACCACACATATATACAGACATAAATTATCAATTTACATTCAATTTTCATTAAAAAGATATCAAATATTTCAAGCTTACCACAATTCATGGAAATAATACAGAATTACGTTGACTGGCAATGAATATAGCACAATTTCGATCTGCCGATGTCCCAGGCTTTTATTTAGAAAAATATGCACTGGCGCTCAACGCACTGGTTCTGTAGTAAGTTTATTTGCAAATGTGGTGCTGACCTGACGCCTCTGATTGACTATATTGGCAGGTCTAACCAATCATGCCATGTTTACACAGCTTTTCAAAAAAGTACTCCTACTCACGTTTCCCCTAACAACAAAGAAGTAGTATTTATAGTCCGACTAATCGTGTTTAGCCTTACATTTATTTTCCGCCAATCAAATAGGAGGTAACATGTCAGCCTATTTCCCGTACAATGGTGTGTTGAAAATCTGCCACTGAGCGATTCTGATTTGGGTGTTGTCTGACATCCCTCACTATTTCTTTTGGCTATAATTTGTTATTTCCTAGACTATTTGCGTAACGTTTAACATATTATTTGTCAGCAAGTCCTAAGGAACCCAAATATATAAATTTAATGGGGCTAAGGGGCTGCGTTCAAAATATGTATTTTCTTCCAGGATAGTCGTGCTGTTGCCACCTCCTCACTTCCAAACTTTAGGGTGTCTGCTGTACTGTCATACTAATGTCAGGATTTCAGACATAAAACAGTAGAATGTCATGTTTCCTAATAAGCGTTTTGTAAGTTTTTTAAAACCTAACTCTCGTTTTATCACTGTCGATTTGAAAAAAAAGCTAGTGCTTGTGGCCTTACACGCGTGATGGCAGCAATTGGGTATCGCGCGACTGTGGTAGTATTGCCTGCGTTCCGGCTTTCAGCCTCTCCCTTTCTTTCTATCTTTAGTCCATCTGTCTTTCGTTTTTTTGGTAACGTAGTGTATAAAATGACATGAATGGAATTTTAAATCTAGGTCAGCTGCGTATCTCAAGGTTTTTCTTAGAAAGGCAGTACACGTTTTATCGTAGAAGGCGGGTATTGAAGCAGTAGGCTTTTACTATCAACGTGAAACGTTACAATTTGCAGACGAAATAGAAAACAAGGGGGATTTCGAGTACAGTCATTGTGACAGCACTGTTCTTTACCATTCTTCTTTCCTTTTATTGAAGTTATTTGTTAGGCTTTACATTTACGTTTTAATTTATATATGTGGATTAGAATATTTCACGACACCCCTGAAGGAAAACGAAAGAGAGGCCGACCAAAAACAACTTGGCGGAGGACTGTGGAGGCTGAGATGCAAAGAATGAACCAGAGTTGGGGCACTGTACGAAGGATGGCCGCCGACCGAGCAAAGTGGAATCAATTTGTTGTTGCCCTACAAGACGCTACCAGGCGTAATGGCCACTGACTGCTTTGACGGCCGGCGGCTAAGGATAAAAGAAGAAGAAGGTGGTATTTAAAAAAAAAAACGCGTTTAAAATAGAATTCAAGCTTCAGTTTGTAAAACGTCGCTTGGAGAAATATGGCATGACGGTTAGTTTTAGAAATATCAACATAAATACCATTAACAACAAGGAGCATAGGCCTTCAACAAGCAGATGGCAAGTCTTCCTGTCACGTGCCATCAGCTTAAGGTTTTTCCTTGTCCTCTTCATTCACTTCATGTCTGCCTCCAGTTCTCTTCTCTGTGTGTTCTTCGCTCTTCCTGTACGTCTCTTACTCCAGTGATTCCCGAAGAAGGGCTACCTTGTAATACTATCAGCAGGTTTCCTCATTGTGTGTCCTATCCATCGCCTGCATCTTCTTCTCATATGTTGTTCCAGTGGCACTTGTCTGGTTGGTGTCATCAGTCACTTCAATCCTTCTATTCTACGCATTCTTGCTTACTTAATTCTTCCTCTTCTACTCTGGGGTGTAGACGTTTGCCAGAGAAAGCCCCATACTATCCCATCGACTGTCTTCCTCCGGGCCTAGTTACAATCTAGTTCTCGTTTCTTCAGAGATTGTCTGATGTTGTCATCCCAGCGAACTCTGGATCGTCCTGGAGGTCTGAATCCCTGTTGGTTTCCAGTATTTGTCGCTGTAGCCAGTCTTCTTTCATTCTGCAGACATGGTCAAATCATCGTAGTTGGGACTGTTCTACTTGAGTCTGCAGGGGCTGGGCTTTGAGGCCATGACGTATCGTCTGGTTGCGCACAATGTCTCTTGTTACTTCAATTATTCTACGCATTCACCTACATAAATATTGTGAAATTAATTTCATAAAATGTATTGTGCGAATAAATCCATATGTGAACTTAAAAAAAAGAAGCATGGAATAACATGTTTAACAATATAATTCAGATGTCAGCATGTCAACTAGTTAAACTTTAACTCCACGAAATGGGACGTAGTTTTCGAAATATGAAAAGAACGTCAAATTAATATCATGGAATTTGTTGTATGTGTGAGTTCATATGTGAACCAAAACAAAAACATGGAACTTATAGTCAGAGTTTATTGGATGTGAGCTTGTGAACAATGTCACCGGATACAGGCGTTCCTCTATTACCACCTCGATACCGTTTTCGTGATCTCATCTGGGGTGATTCAATCTCGGGTGACGGTGACAGGTGAGTTGCTTATTTATTTATTGTTTAAAAAAAAATCTTGCCAAGGTATGTGAATAGATTATGTACTTATATTCTTTTTCACACACACTTTAAAATAGTATAAATGTTCAACTTATGAAGAGGCTAAGAATTTAATCAAAAGCAGATACCAAGCAAGTGAGAAGCAGAGCATCCAAGCCACCAAACAAATGATTCATATTAATAGCTTAGCAGAAGTGAACAAGTTGTATCTTCAGACTTCGCACAGGACACAACATATTAAGATACCATCTATTCAACAAAATTTATTTTATGCCATATGCCCGTTGTACACTTTAAAAATTCGATCTTATGCTGTGCGCAAAATTCCATGGGTGACAAGGATATAACTTTGAAGTTCATTCAGGGTACTGGGATGGCCAAGATGCAATATGAAATGCAGTTCTATGGTAATTTGAAACACAGAACACAATCTTATTTACTTAAGGAGTTTCTTGAAGAGAAAAAGGTGACAAAACAAAGAAACTTGATTTTTTAAAAGTCTCCTCCAATATCTTCAGATTTTGCAGATGACTTGGCTCTTCTGTCCCATAACCATAATCAGATGCAAGACAAAATAAAAATACTTGATGAGAGGTCACAACAAGTAGGTTTGACAAAGATAATGAGAATAAATGCAAAAAATGATAACAAGGTCGAACTTGAAGCAACACCACTATAAGATGTAGAATCGTGCACATATCTTGGCAGCAAAATAGACAGAGTTGGAGGGACAGACAGTGATATCAAAATAAGAATACAAAAAGCTAGAGGAGCTTTCATTGCATTGGGAAAAATGGAGATCAAGAGAAATCGGATCCAACACGAAAATAGGAATCTTCAACTCAAATGTGAAGTCAGTCCTATTGTATGGCTCTGAAACATGGAGAACAACAAAAACAACAACTAAAAAGCTACAGACTTTCATAAACGGGTGCTTGCGAAGAACAGAAGGATTGAAATGGTATGACAAAGTCACAAATGTGGAACTGATGACAAGAACCAGACAAGTGCCAGTGGAACAAGAGTTGAGAAGAAGACGCTGGCGATGGACAGAACACACATTGAGGAAACCTGTTGATAGCATTACAAGGCAGTCCTTGTTCTGGAATCCCCGGGGAAAGAGATGCAGATGTATACTAAAAATTAAAAAAAAAAACACATGGAGAAGAGAGCTAGAAACAGAGGTGAAAATGATGAGGAAAACATGAAAAGACCTTGAGCGGATGGCACGTGACAGGAGGACTTAGCACGTGTTTGTTGAAGGCCTATGCGTCTTGGGGAGCTAAAGGGTATTGATTGATTGATTGATTGATTTGATTTGATTGAATATCTTTTGCCCCTATTGATCAAGTAGCCGTGCCGTCTGCACCTGGAACCTGGAAAGCTTTTTTTATCCCGTACAACATTTTCTGCTTTCCAGTCGTCTGAAGATGAAGATAGCAGTGCTGTGAGAATTGTATAAACAAGCGACCGAAGTAGTAGCGATTAAAGTTCTGTAATATTTTTAAAATATTTTTTTTGTTAATACAGTACATACATAATATTTTGTTTGTGTTCAATATGTTTAATAATTATATATAGTTAATAAATGTTGTTAACTATTAAGTTTTTGTTTGGTATCACTTTTTACTTAATTTTTGTAGTTTTCTGAATCGTGGAAACGAAATAATTTTTCTATTAAGTCTTGTGGGAAATCGATTTTCGTTCAGCGTTTTTTTTTTTAAGATTAGCGCTCAATATTTTAGGAACGATTTTACAGCGTTAAGCGGGGGACTGCTGTATGTTTATATATATATATATATATATATATATATATATATATATATATGTATATGTATATTATAGGAGGTGTCAGAGTCAGAATTTCAGTGGCTAGGCTCGGCGGCTTCGCGATGGTGTCTCAGTGTGTGCGACGGAACGAACGGAATAATTTGTCTTCTCTTTGTTACTTTCACAATTGCCTCCACGGCTGGCGGAGTTGTGGATTAAAGTTGCTACCATAAGTGAAATGGGTTCATTTTCGATACAAGACAACAGGAGGCTGAGACGCTTGGGAGTCATGACCCAAGTGGGCCCGCCCCCCTTAGAGTGTAAAGGAGTATACTGGGCCGAAACACTTGTCCGATGGGGGACTTCTTCTGATGATCAGATTGCCTCCTGTTGTATCGCTCTGTAAAGAGTTTCCTATCATAGTTACATGGTCAAACCAGTGACGATCGGGAAAAGACCGATTGACTTCTGGAAAGACAGATGACACTGGGAAAGACTAGAAACCGGCTGACCGGGTTAGCACCCCGTAAGCTGTATTCAATTGCTACAGGACCCAAAAATGATAGATGCCCCCAGGATTCACCGAAAGGGGGGGAGAATGATGAATCCACAGGCGCCTCATTGGAATCGACCAGACCCGTTACACGGACTTCGAGCTCTGAACAACGGCTGGAATTTCCATGTGCCTGTGGTAGGGAGTTCTCTACTCAGAGAGGAATGAAAATCCACCGAACGAAAAAGGGGTGTGGGAGGTCATCTGGGGGAGATCAACAGCGCTCTGTCTCGACGGATAAGACGTTAGAAGAACGCAGCCAGGAGTCAATCCACAGTGCTGAGTACATTCAAGTTGATCTGCCTGATGATGATCTCACACACTTCTTGGACGGGAAGAGAGATGCAATCAAGTTTCCACCTGCCAGTGCAAAAGGGCTTTGGGAACAGCTGGACGAAGCCTTGGCAAAAGAGTTGGATAACAACCTGAAGCAGATAAGTTTGGAGAAGAAGCTGGAAATCTTCGGCGACATAATATATCTGCACTGTCGCAAAGTGTTCGGAGTGAGGGAGGCAAGGGAAAGTAACCCACCACGAAAAAGTAGAAGACAAATTAAAATAGAAGAAATCAGGGAACAGAAGAAGCATGCCCGAAAACTTTTCAAGAACGCAGTTGCCACAGAGAAGGAAGGGTTACGACAGGTTTGGGAGCACCTGAAAGGCCAACATAATGCCCTTTGTAGAGCAGAAAGGTTGTGCAGGAAGAGAAGGAAGACTCGAAGGGATAGGGAAAGATTCTTCAGGGAGCCCTTCAAGTTTGCCAAAGAACTGTTTGAGCAGCCACGGTCGGGTACGCTAAACATCAATAAAGAAGACCCGGAAGAACACCTTAGAATGACATATTCAGATGGTCGCAGAGATGAGCCGCTCAGCAGCATGGCAGGCCTTAAATGGCCGAGTAAGCCAGGAGCTGAATTTAACACCAAGCCCCCAACGGTGCAAGAGGTAGAAAGCATTGTCCAGAAAGCTCGGTGCAAGTCAGCTCCAGGTCCTAATGGTGTTCCATATGTGGTGTATAAGAGATGCCCTGAAGTGCTCAAACGACTGCTCCGTTTACTAAAGAATGCGTGGAAAGCCCAGCTTGTAAGCAAGGAACGGAGAAAGGCGAATGGAGTCTACATCCCGAAGGAGCAAAATTCCACAGACATCAGTCAGTTCAGGCCAATCTCACTACTCAATGTGGAAGGGAAGATATTCTTCTCAGTGATGGCGAAAAGACTCACTACATACCTCCTGGCAAATGGGTACATTGACACTACCATTCAGAAAGGAGGTATCCCAGGTACACCAGGATGTCTAGAGCATGCCACAATGATCTGGGAAGCAATCCAAAAGGCAAAGTCTGACAGAACAGACCTCCATGTAATCTGGTTGGATCTGGCGAATGCTTATGGATCCGTTCCACACCAGATGTTGTGGCAGGCCCTGGAAATGTATCATGTTCCACAAGAGATTGCAGCAATGCTGAAGCTGTATTTCGCAGGGTTTGCTGTCAGATTTTCAACCAGAGAGACACACAACGAAGTGGATTGGCCTTGAAGTTGGAATTGCAATGGGGTGTACCATCTCTCCGATACTATTCGTGATGGCTATGCAGGTAATCCTCAATGCGGCTGAAGGAATGGCTATAGGTCCAAAGCTCGGGGGAATGTGTCACATGCCACCGCTCAAAGCATTCATGGATGACGCAACAATTCTGACATCAGATGAACATCAGGCCCGGAGGATGTTAAAACGCATGGATGAACTAGTCAGCTGGTGCAGAATGAGCTTCAAACCCAAGAAGTCGAGAAGCCTATCAGTCAGGAAAGGGAAGATAGCAGAAGACATATTCGTGGTTTCCAACCAAAGAATCCCTACTGTTATTGAGGAACCTGTTAAAAGTCTTGGCAGGGTGTACGATGCCTCATTAAAAGACTCGAAGGCAGTGCAACAGACAATAGAAATGGCAGACAGAGGGCTACAGATCATAGACCAAAGCAGACTCTTGGGAAAGTTCAAACTGTGGTGCCTCCAGTTCATGTTGATACCGAAGTTGCTGTGGCCACTGCTTATATATGAAATAAGCACAAGTACAGTCGAAGCTATAGAGCAGAAGGTCAACAAGTTCATGAGAAAGTGGCTAGGGGTACCACCAGGTCTGTCAGATGTAGCACTGTACTGCAAAAAGTCAAAACTTCTGCTTCCTTTCAAGTCAGTTGTTGAAGAGTACAAAGTTGGAAAGGCAAGGCTTGCAATGATGCTACGCGAGTCAGCTGATGACGTGGTTAAGTCCATTCAGCCCACACTGAAAACAGGAAGGAAGTGGAGAGTGGAAGAAGCTGTTGATGCTGCCCAAGAGTCACTCAAACTGAGGGAGGTAATCGGATACACACAGACGAATAGACGGGGATTTGGTCATGGAGACATCCGCTGGTGGTCCAAGGCATCAAGCAGGGAGCGCAGAGACATGGTTGTTCATGAGATACGAGAGGCTGAGAATGATAAGAGGTTGCAAAAAGCAGTGCAGCAGGTCCAACAATTAGACGAGCAACATTCGTTCAAAGCGGCCAAATATAGTGATCTGGCCGCGGATCTGAGACACGAGGGGTTCACTACAAGGGTCATGGCTGTTGAAGTGGGCGCAAGAGGGCTTGTGGCTGCATCAATGTATGATCTATTGAAACTGTTGGGGCTGAAGGGACAGGCGAGAACAAGGGCACTGAAGAGGCTTAGTGAAACTGCCGAAAAGGCATCAGGCTGGCTGTGGAACAACCGCAATGGGCAATGGAAATCGTGACAATAAACGCTGCGGTACAGAAAACACCAGGAATTTTTCTAAGTCCACAAAACGCTGAGTTTTGTGGTGTACTAGTGAGCGGGCTGTGACTGAGGGGCAACAGGCGATGTATATTATAGGAGGTGTCAGAGTCAGAATTTCAGTGGCTAGGCTCGGCGGCTTCGCGATGGTGTCTCAGTGTGTGCGACGGAACGAACGGAATAATTTGTCTTCTCTTTGTTACTTTCACAATTGCCTCCACGGCTGGCGGAGTTGTGGATTAAAGTTGCTACCATACGTGAAATGGGTTCATTTTCGATACAAGACAACAGGAGGCTGAGACGCTTGGGAGTCATGACCCAAGTGGGCCCGCCCCCCCCCTTAGAGTGTAAAGGAGTATACTGGGCCGAAACACTTGTCCGATGGGGGGACTTCTTCTGATGATCAGATTGCCTCCTGTTGTATCGCTCTGTAAAGAGTTTCCTATCATATATATATATATATATATATATATATATATATATATATATATATATATATATATATATATATATATATATATATATATATATATATATATATATAAGCAAAGCGTGTCTGGCGTTAGTCTTAATTAGTATGTAGTAAAATACAAGCGCCCCCATGTAATTCCCGGCGGTCTCTGAGGAGACAATAAAGAATAGGCCTACTGCCTCTTCAGACATGTCGTAAAAGGCGGCTAAAATGAGGTTATGCATGGTACTGGCAACCTAATTATGTCAAATAAACTACTGCAGACGTCACCGCTGAAGGTCTTTTTTATTCGGGCATGTGCCCTAAAACAAAAACAAAAAGTAAAAACAACAAATTTGTTGGCCGGACATATCTCCTTCGACTCAAGTCTCATGATCCGTCGGTTATATTACGATGGTTTTCCGAAATAAACTAACCTATCGGTTTGAACCATCGTCTAGCATTATAAAGTTCCGTGTCTGTATTAGTTTCTGACTTAGAATTTCTACAGTTTATATTTATGTCATTCTCACTGTCAATCTCTCCCTCCAACCAGCTGCCGGTAGACATGCGCACTTGTCTGTATGCCCATTTGTGTATTTTTTTATGTCTTTCGTTCAGTCCTGCTAGCTGGGCTAATTATTTATAGCTAGATCTGATTGCTTGCGCCATGTCTGCCGGCTTATTTCCTGATATCCCTCTACACTCCTCTATTTCTCTGCTTTTCTAAAAGCAATTTATTGAAAACATGACACCGTCGGACTCACATACGCCAGGATGGACTTCGTGTAGCATTTGAAATTCCCCTGTGACGCTCCAATGTATTCTATACAGTATTTTTTATAAAGATCGACCTTCCATATTTTATCACTGTATTAGCAACTGTAAGTTCCAGACTGAGACAGAATTGGATAAAAGTGCATGGAGATTTGGTTGTGGCAATTTATACAAGTGTCTGGGGATTTGATTGTGGCAATTTATACAAGTAACTGGACATTTGGTTGTGGCAATTTATATATGTGTCTGGGGATTTGGTTGTGGCGATTTATATAAGTGTCTGGGGATTTGGTTGTGGCAATTTATACAAGTGTCTTGGGATTTGGTTGTGGTAATTTATATAAGAGTCTGGGGATTTGATTGTGGCAATTTATACAAGTGTTTGGGGATTTGATTGTGGCAATTTATACTGGTGTCTGGAGATTTGATTGTGGCAATTTATACAAGTGTCTGGGGATTTGATTGTGGCAATTTATTTATATAAGTCTCTGGGGATTTGATTGTGGCAATTTATTTAAGAGCCTGGGGATTTGATTGTGGCAATTTATGCAAGTGTCTGGGGATTTGATTGTGGCAATTTATTTTTGTCCGGGGACTTGGTTGTGGCAATTTATATAAGCGTGTGGAGATTTGGTTGTAGGAATTTATCTAAGCGTCTGGAGATTTGGTTGTGGTAATTTATATAAGTGTCTGGAGATTTGGTTGTGGTAATTTATATAAGTGTCTGGAGATTTGGTTGTGGTAATTTATATAAGTGTCTGGAGATTTGGTTGTGGCAATTTATATAAGTGTCTGGAGATTTGGTTGTGGTAATTTATATAAGTGTCTGGAGATTTGGTTGTGGTAATTTATATAAGTGTCTGGAGATTTGGTTGTGGCAATTTATATAAGTGTCTGGAGATTTGGTTGTGGCAATTTATATAAGTGTCTGGAGATTTGGTTGTAGGAATTTATATAAGTGTTTGGAGACTGGTTGTTGCAGTTTATATGAGTATCTGAAGTTCTGGTTGTGATAATTTATATAAGTGTCTGGAGATTTGGTTGTAGTAATTAATATAAGTGTCTGATGACTAGTTGTGGCAATTTATAAAAGTGTCTGGAAAGTTGGTTGTAGTAATTAATATAAGTGTCTGATGACTAGTTGTGGCAATTTATAAAAGTGTCTGGAAAGTTGGTTGTGGTAATTTATATAAGTGTCTGAGGATTTGGTTGTGCCAATTTATATAGTCGACGAGTGGACAGTATCAGTTAGGCTTTCTAGGTCAAGGGGGAAAAAACTGTTTCAAGCAACAAAGCCATTTATACATACAAGCGTCCCTCGATTTATGCGAGGGTCACGTTCTACAAAACATCGCATAAATCTAAATCGCATATATAGAATGCATTAACATATAGAGAAAAGACGGTTGCGTATAAGAAACCTTAATTATTATGTTTCAAATGTATTTTAAAACTGAAAGAAAAGGATCCCTTAACACTCCCATTGGAGCATATTGGGAATATGGTGTTAGGTCCATATTTTATTGACCGTCGGCACACTAGGGGTGATGTGGTCAGCATCACGCAGGTCGCCTTAACCTTCCCAGAGTTGCTCTGGTACCCATTTGGGGCTGGGTCGACATACAAGCGTCCCTCGATTTATGCGAGGGTCACGTTCTACAAAACATCGCATAAATCTAAATCGCATATATAGAATGCATTAACATATAGAGAAAAGACGGTTGCGTGTAAGAAACCTTAATTATTATGTCTCAAATGCATTTTAGCCACAGTTAAATCACGTTCATACACCAGAAATGAACACAAATATTAACTGCATTTTAAATTATTATTTGGTGTTATATACTGATCTACAAGTTTGACTGTCCCTGTTGACGTTTGTTATATGCCTGATTGGGCAAACTAGCACCGTTTTTGTGTGTGTCGTGTATTGATCTCCAGGGTACACACTTAAGAACTCTCTCTCTCTCTCTCTCTCTCTCTCTCTCTCTCTCTCTCTCACTCTCTCTCACACACTCTCTCTCTCCTTGTCTTAAAATTTAGTCTTAACGTGTATATTCTCTCTTGCATTATCTTAATTCTGTCTCTTTTAATTTTTTATTGAGGTCGACGTCGGTGTAGACCGGGAAAACCCATAGGTGGTTAGTCTCCCTGAGAAAATTTCAAGGGGTATGAATGCTACTTGTTCGTTGTATTCCGCTGGTTGTATTCACGCCTGACCCATCTTCGCATACGCCTTGACTTGCTGTAAAGTCTTCTGTCTTACCTTGCTAGGAATCTACTGTTTTGTCTTATCTGAAATGTTTCCTCTGTTTCTGCCTTAAATCTGTCGTGTTTTATGCTAAATCTTCTCCCTTATTTTACATGTAATCTTCTCTCTGATTTAGTCCTTACACTAGTCCTTTGTTTTACGTTAAACGTGTTGTCTTGTTTTACGTTCAACGTTTTATCTTGTTTTACGATAACCTTCTCCCTTGTTTTACAGAAACTCTACTTCTATTTTAAAAAATGAAATTTTGCCTCCTTTTAGCGAGGGGCGGGGTGTTCAACCTAGATACAGGGCAGTTAGTTATATTACGGCGCATGTCCAAACACATGTCCAAACCTTACAGTCTGTTTTACATTAAATCTTATCTCTTGTTTTACGTTAAATCTTCTCTCTTGTAGTATGTTAAATCTTCTCTCTTGTTTTACGTTAAATCTTTTTCTCTTGTTTTACGTTAAATACCCGGTACTGTTTTTGTTTTTGTTTTACGTAGTGCCTCTCTATATAAAGGGGCACTAGTTTTACGTTAAATCTTCTCTCTTGTTTTGCGTTAAATAATGTTTCTTGTTTTACGTTAAATCTTTTTTTCTTGTTTTACGTTAAATCTTGTCTCTTGTTTTACGTTAAATCTTGTCTCTTGTTTTACGTTACATCTTTTTCTATTGTTTTACGTTAAATTCTGTTTTTGTTTGTTTTGCGTTACATCATGTTTCTTGTTTTACGTTAAATCTTGTCTCTTATTTTACGTTAATTATTGTCTCTTGTTTTACGTTAAATTCTGTTTTTTGTTTTACGTTAAATCTTGTCTCTTGTTTTACGTTAAATCTTCTCTCTTGTTTTACGTTAAACCTTGTCTCTTGTACGTTAAATATTTTTTCTTGTTTATCATTAAATTGAACATATAATTTTACCAGGAATCTGCTCTCGTTTTACGTTAAATCCTCTCTCTTCTTTCTTCTTAAATCGTCTCCACTAAACACCCTTCGACGTTATCTATTTCTCACCAATTTTGATTTTGTCTTTATTATAATCTGTCATCCTTTCTTATCCTTCTCTTTGCCTCTTTCCTGTCATCATCTATCTAGATCAGCACGTATACCTTTTTTCTCTTTCTTTAACACTCTATAGCTCTCTTATTCTCAGAGTAAACAAAACAAAACACAAACCTAATTATCTAGACCAGACCTTAAGATCGCTATATTTGGACATGCACCCTAATATAACCGACAGAGTGTGAGTCTGGATTGAACGGCGCATGCCTCACTGTCACGAAATGACCTTGCTCTTCATTTTATTGTGTTGTGCATGTTTGTTTTCTCTATATTGTGCCTTCCATTCATTTCTTCTTTACCCGTATTTTCTCTCAACTGTGAACACATGACTCAGGTTTTGTGTTGTTATTTTGCCTGATCAATGTATGACCTCCTGCCATCGGCCACAAACCTTGTGAGATGGGGAAAGTCGGATGATGAGCAGTGCCCACTGTGCCATGGGGAACAGACTTGAACACGTGCTCTCAGCTTGCAAGGTGTCATTAGGGCAAGGGCGATACACATGGCACCACAACACAGTGCTAAACGAGCTGGCTGCGACAATAGATCTGGCAAGGATGAAGGCGAATAGTAATGTCAGGCTAAACACCGCAAACACATACTTTCTGAGAGCAGGAAAGTCAGCACATCCAAAACCGAGTAAATCAGGTAGCAGTGTACCATCTCTCCTTGACTGTGCAAATGACTGGGAGATGGCGGTAGACCTACCTGGACGAGGGGCATATCCAGAGAGTATCAGGAAATCTCGAAGACCGCCGGATATAGTGCTGCATTCTTCATCATCGCACCAGGTTATATTGATTGAACTGACCGTGCCATTTGAATCCAGATTGAAAGAGCAACATTTGTTCAAAGCGGCCAAGTATAGTGATCTGGCCGCAGATCTGAGACACGATGGGTTCACTGAAGGGTGTCGTAAATTTTTGATAGGAGAATTAAGACTTGGGTTGGTCCCTTCTGAATAGGTTGGAATGAGTGATAGTCACAGTGTGAGATAGAAATACAAAATAGATTTCCACGAGTGAGGTGGTAGAATAGTGATAGAGGCTGTCTCTGAGAGCGGGAAATCTTCTCTCTCTCTCTCTCTCTCTCTCTCTCTCTCTCTCTCACCTATCTTCTACGACAGATCTAAAGTAGTCAGACAGTCTAACACATATACATTAAATATATATATATCCACTCACGTGCACGCACATTCAAGTGACGACAGGTAGACACACAGACGTGGGAAACTATAACAAATGATTATATAGATATTTAGAACCAGCTGACCAACATGCTGATTAATTTATTGTTAAGTTTATTTATCATTTGTAAACTAACGTCACAACATGTAAAATTACATCAAAAAGGCATATACACAAAGTCATAAACAAATCAAGGAATGCTACAAGAACTGGTAGACCCACAGTTATGATCTTCCCTCGATGGATAGCCCACAGTCCCGTTAGAAGAAAGATGATAGCACAAAGAGTCCCAGATACATATGATTGAGTCTAAGAGTTTTCCCCGTTTAAGGTATGAACAGACCTGATACTATAATCTAGTTTAAGGGAAAATATTGTTAGCAAAACAAACTTGCATGAAGAAAGTTATGACAGCAAATAGGTGCCAAAATACAACGGTAAAAATAACACTCAGACCTGCGTTTACTCTATTCATTCAGCCGTGGCCACGTGCGCACATTTATACTTATAGCTTTGATCGCTGCCTCTGGGAACATAATTTTTTCTAGGACCTTCACACAGACCCGTAAATGCAGCCTCGACCAAAAAATCCCCAGTTCCAAAAAGACGTACTGAATTCTCTGTTTCAGGGAACGATTCCTTGGGTGTTCTTATTTTTCGGATGTCTGTTTAAGTCACAAAATTTGTCCAGGCACGAAAGTTAGCGGAGCACAGTGTCACTAGCGTAGGTTTCTAAAAAATGAGGAATGTCAGGTTGGGTGCCTTATCTCAGTATATGACTATATTTGGTCACCACACTACTAGTCAAAACTCTGTCGGATGTTACTGATATTTTGCTTGCCACAGCGATAGGCCTTTTACTTCATTTAACTGTTACAGTTCATGTAATGAAAGTGCTTAAGTTCTTCACAGATAATGTTCACGTACTAGAACGCTGGCAAAGTTTGGGTACCACAGTATTTACTGAATAAAGAAAAACACATGAAATATTTTACATATTATGTACTCAATATAACTTACATTTTTTAACTGCAAGCGTATAGCTTGACTTATCATTTAAAACTTCCCGTGAAATAAGTTATATATAACAATCAATCATCATGAATTAGGAATACCTACGGATTCCGTCAACACTTATGAGGCATCTAGCATTTATAAGTTAGTTTAGAAAAATTACTCTCGTCTGATTATTTAGCAGTAAAATTAAATTCATTATAGCTACATTGTTGTTTAAGCTAGAAATTATAATTTATTCTGCTGTCCACTGAAACACGTCACTAGAAAAGAATACAGACTTATGTATTAAGCGCTCTGCACCAAATCTAACTAGTGAAATAAAATAAGCGATTTAACACTTTAAACACTTCACGAAATACTAGATAATATGTATAATATTTTACCTCCACACAGAATTTACAGGCGATCGCACAACTTTGGAATTATATGCTTATATTTATTGGTAGTCTAGAAGTTCGGCAAAATTTTTGCCAAGAACAAACTAAGACTTCGCTATACAGCTTATTCTCTTTGCACGAAACGTCCTGTCTACTGCGAATTTAGGAGCGAGAATGAAAATCTAGTTTCAAACTCTGGTTATATCTATTAACAGACAAAGAGGTAAACTTTTATTTCGCCAAACCGAAATAATCCCCCTTTCCGTCTATAACACTTTACGTTTAACACCAAGAGGCTGTCGAAAACTGACACTCTGCGTCTCTGACGCCTCCGTCTAAGAAACGGCCGTAGCGCTAAGTGTCAGATGCAAATGTAGACAACTTGTCTGCAATGCAGGGCAGTTTTCGCACCTCACGGTGACCATGGCCCACAATGAGTGTCGTGTCAGGTGAAATTTCCAGACAAATGTCTCGAACTGCACCGTAGAAGTGTCAGTTATCGCGCTTTTCCTGAGCGCTCAGCCGAAGAAGCTGCGCCTGTCAGCTGAAAGTGCAGACATAGTCTGCTCGTATGTCTGAGATAAGCGAAAGTCACAGTTTCGTGTCCTGACATCTAATGCAAATAGAAATGCATTTAACACTCTCCCGTCTCTGTAGAGACTGACACGTTACGTCATAACTGCGTTCTCAGTTTTGAGAAAGGAAATAGGTAAACGTTAGAATGGGAAAATAGTAATGTATATAGTCGCAAACGAACGAATGCGAAAAACGCAGGAAAAAAAGTAAAGAGTGATAATAAAAATAGAGGATACGGGTGACAGAAAAAGAAGAAGATATAGGCAATTTAAGGATCATAAAACCTATGTGACAAAGGGTCATGGCTGTTGAGGTGGGTGCAAGAGGGCTCGTGGCTGCATCAGTGTATGATTTATTGAAACTGTTGGAGCTGAGGGGACAGTCGAGAACAAGGGCACTGAAGAGGCTTAGCGAAACTGCGGAAAAGGCATCATGCTGGCTGTGGAACAACCGCAATGGGCTATGGAACTCGGGACAGTAAACTCTGCGGTACAGAAAACATCAGGAATTTGTCTAAGTCCACAATACGTTGAGTTTTTCGGTGTGCTGGTGAAAGGGCTGTGACTGACAGGCAACACGCGGCGTATTTTATAAGAGGTGTTGGGCACAGAATTACAGTTGCTAGCGCGCAGTGGCTAGCCTCGTCGGCTTCGTGCAGGTTTGTCAGTGTCTGTCCCTAGTCGTGGTGGGCGGCGGAACGAACGGAATAATTTGTCTTCTCTTTGATTACTTTCACAGTTGCCTCCACGGCTGCGGAGTTGTGGATTTTAAAGTTGCTATAAAGTGAAATGGGTTCATTTTCGATACAAGACAACAGGAGGCTGAGACACTTGGGAGTCATGACCCGAGTGGGCCCGCCCCACCCCCCCCTCCTCAGAGTGTAAAGGAGTATAGGGCCGAAACACTTGTTCGACGGGGGGACTACTTCTGATGATCAGATTCCCTCCTGTTGTATCGCTCTGTATAGTTTCCTATTATCTTATTTATATATATATATATATATATATATATATATATATATATATATATATATATATATATATATATATATATATATATATATATATATATATATATATATATATATATATATATATATATATATATATATATATATATATATATATATATATATATATATATATATATATATATATATATATATATATATATATATATATATATATATATATATATATATATATATATATATATATATATATATATATATATATATATATATATATATATATATATATATATATATATATATATATATATATATATATATATATATATATATATACTGAAGCACATTTAAAACGCACCACCTGTATAATCCAGGAACAGAGTGTGAAATGTAAATATAAGTGTTTACAAGTTTACATATTTGGAATCTTTATTCGTTTTCCTATGAATCCTTGCTGGTCATTAATTTGTACATTTGATTGTTATGAAATTCATTGCATTCTGTGCAGGCAAGGGAGAAAACCAAAAATGCAACCAATAAAAAAAATCATTCACATTATCCTCAGTATCTGGTATGTCCACCGTGTGCTTGCAAACAAGCTTGGCAGCGGCTCCACATGGAACGCACAAGTCTCTGAAGGAAATTCCGGGGAATCAAGTCCCATTCACGTGTAAGAGCAGCTTCGAGCTGTTGCAGATTAGCTGGAGAACCTTGCCTGTAGACTCTGCGTCCAAGCTCGTCCCACAGATGTTCTATAGCGGACATGTCTGGTGATAGGGCAGGCCAATCAATCGTCACAATGTTCTGCTGCTGTAGATATTGCTGCGTAATGCATGCCGTGTGCGCACGTGCGTTATCCTGCTTGAGAAGCTGCAAGTCTGGATAATTTGTGAACGCAGGAGCAACCAATGCATCCAGAACCTCATCTCGATATGTCACAGCATTAACATTTCCACGGAAGACGTGAAGAGGCAAGCGATGGTGAAAACTGAATCCTCCCCAAATGTGAATACTGTCACCCACCTCCAAATCGGTTGTGCTGACGAACACAGCAATCTGCAAAGCGCTCTCCACACCGTCGCCAAATCCGCATACGTCCATCAGCAAAGGATATGTTGAATCTGCTCTTGTCTGTGAATAGGACAGCATTCCACTGCAGTCTAGTCCATCTGACATGTTGTTCTGCCCATTGCAGGCGCCGCTGACGATGTCTGTGAGTCAAGTTTGGCCCAACGTAAGGTCGTCTTGCAGTAAGGCCTGTATCTCTGAGTCGTCGTATGACTGTCATTCGAGAGACTTGCCCACGTCTACCCACTATTGCTCTTGCTGTTTGACTTGCCGGTAAAGAACTATTCCTTAGGTGACTCAGCACAATATGACGATCTTGCGCAGGGGTAGTAACTCGTGGTTGGCCACTCCGAAGTCTATCCCGGGCACTGCCAGTGGTTCCGTAACGTTCATTGAGACGTACAATAGTGCGGTGGTGGCAATTCATCCTTCTGGCAATGGCCCACGAGCTCATTCCGGTCTCCAGCATACCAATGGCTCGTTGGCGGTCGTTTTCAGATAGTCGTGGCATTTCAAGCACATGTACTGGGTGTTTTGTCTCAACGGCCTTTTTATACCGAGTATACTGCCACAACGCGTACACATTTTCAGGGTCATAGCTGTTGGGAATCGTGTTGCACGTGTAACTTTCATAGTTTTCATGTAGTCTGTACACAAACCCGTGGGTTGAATCATGCACTTTCCATCCCAGCAGCCATTCGCTCTCTACCTCATGACAAACACGGGGAAAATCCATTCCCACACTTTTTTTCCCAGCCTCTCGGCATCAGTATATATAATAGTGGTGCGTTTTTAATGTGCTTCAGTATATATTGATGCGTGTCGAATTATTTAAAGTTCCGGAGAAGGTCTCCGTGGCCAAAGTAGACACTATTGGTAGTTACACAACACGAATCAGCATAACTGCAGTGAGCAGACAAACACCTCCTTCACAATTCACAAATAAGCAGTTTATTATACTTGACACAAAGCTCCATGAAATCAGTTCTCGCTCAAAGGCAAGTGCAGTAATAAGTAGTTGTCCAGTCCGTTCACTATCAAACGCTGGTCAATGGCAATCATACAAACTTTATTTATCACAGTCCAATCCAATTGACATCTTCATGAATAGATATAATTTTCCTGAATATAATAAACCAGGGACACCTCAACTAAGTATATTGATGTCCTGGTGAAGGAATGATGCAGGAAAAACACAGTCTACTGCAGGAGCTCAATACACATACGTCCGCTCACATTCAAACACAAGCCGCATCTCTTCTTGCAGACGATCACCTCACTTCTGCTTCAAAATGTTCGCGTCTGCCTCTACACCATATCAGAAAAGAAGCCCTGTCGAGCCAACTATTATACCGACATAATATATAATCTTCCCTTCCAGTCATTACTGACCATAGGAGCGTACCTCCCGAAATAACTTTCGGTGGCACGAGGTTGGGCAATTGTAGATCGAGCTGTTGCCCATGCAGCAAGACCCGGCCTGGAGCAACCGCCTGTCACTAGTAGGATACGGAACTTGCCCTCCAATCCATCTTCCCTTTTAGTCATTTGTGACTATATAGGGGATTCAGACGCCTCGAGAGCATATCTATACATGATGATTTGTCCATCGTATTCGATGAGGACCATCCACAACTCTCGTAATACAGTTCGTTCTATGATGTTAAGTGGGTGCGCACATGGCTGATCAAGCCAAAGCGGGCAAGAAAAGTTCTTTTGCATGACCGACATACAAGGCCCGAAGACAATACAGGTCTGTGACGGCTTTGCAGTAGTGGTCCAACAGCGGCCAAAACTCAAGAGTATCTATTATAGGCTTCAATTGAGTCTATCTTTACACAAGATTACTCTTGGCAGAAATGTAGATAGAAGAGTAGTAAAGCTTCTATCACATGGGAGTCTTCACAAGATATTCAGATAAGCGAAAACAATGCTGGCTGTTGCTGAACACGTTAATTCTGTAATCTGCCGACAACTTTTGTGAAGAATTTAAGCAATGGTTTATTCTAGCTCGTTAAGTCCCCACCGCTGAGTTAATCAGTGGAATTATTATTATAATATAGCTCTGTTTAGAGTGTGTGTGTGTGTAGTTACATTGACTGAGACAAACATGTAGTACATTTAAAATGATTGAAGTTAAATTGATATAATTACAAAATAAGGTTTTCATCACTCGGGTGATGGTTTTTGATAAGAAATTCAAGTGGCAGCATATGGGTTAACTTCAGTGACGATTCTGATTCTCATCCTCCTGATGAGTTGGTTTTCTGTACACTGCGTTCACTCGTCTATGGTCAAGGTTCGTAGGGTGAAGCTCGAATCCCAGGAAAGTCTAGGAGAGTCTTCAAAGCTGGTCTTCCGTCTTAAAGCGTAACCACTCGTCCCTTCTTGTCCCAGAAATGGTCCTTGTTGCTGGTACCACCACTAACTGGTAATAGAAATAGAAACAAAACGCTCTTCTGAGTATGGCGTTTTCCAACACATAGTTATGTGCCCCCCTCTTCTTTTCTACCATACCATGTCAGAATTTACCCTCGATGAGAATTAAATTTAATCCCTCGGGATAAAACTTCCTTTAAATTTGAACTGAATAGCTTTAGCTTTTCATTCATCTCATCTCAACCCGTAACCCGTCATGGGTCGCAGGGGTGCCATGGTGGAAGAATCAGCAGACAGGGTCCTCCACTGCTCTCTATCCTCAGCAATGCGTACAGGTGTGGAAAAACCGTGTCCTGCCCATTCTTTGATGTTATCAGCCCAGGATTTTCTTTGCCTTCCTCTTCTCCGTTTACCTTCGACTGTTCCCTGGAGGATCTTTTTCGAAAGGGAGTCATGACGAGTTACATGCCCAAACCAGGCAAGCTTTCGACGTTTCACTACTGACAAAAGTGGTTCTTGGTGACCTGCATAGGTGTTTATCTTCTCTCTAACATAGACATTTGTTTTGTGCTCTTTATAGCAAATGTGCAAAATTCTTCTATAACATTTATGCTCGAAAGCCTGAATCTTTCGCTCCGTATCTGCAGTGAGTGTCCAGCCCTCACACCCATACAAGAGAATAGATAATACAATTTTTAAATAAAAAGGTTAAATGTACAGATATAATATGTTTTGCATTTACATCTCCACTGTTTGAAAAGTGTTCACAATATAAATCCATTTATGTTTCCTTTATATTTTCACTTGTTGAAAAGTTTGAAACTTCTATTAATTTTAATATGAATATGTTTTTTCGTTTACATTTACACTGAGTGAAAATCTTTGAAACTGTAAGTATTATTCTTAGAATGTACATCATTTCTTTCATCTTTCCCTCCCTGCTCCATAGGGAACCTGGAACTACTTTATGCTTTTAGTTCTCTTTACGAAACTATCAATAAAGCAATCACCAGCCCATGCAGTGGTGGTTCATGAATCATCATTCTAGATACTGAGGTTGCCAGCCTCAAATGACTTGGGCGTCCTGTAGCAATTTTCACACATTAAAATTCACATGGTTATATATATATATATATATATATATATATATATATATATATATATATATATATATATATATATATATATATATATATATATATATATATATATATATATATATATATATATATATATATATATATATATATGTGTGTGTGTGTGTGTGTGTGTGTGTGTGTGTGTGTGTGTGTTAGTTCACGTTAGTAATAAAATATAGAATGAAAAATGCACTATTTACGTCAATCTTGGCTCACTTACGTTTTTACTCAGAGGACTTCAAAGAAAAAAGCCCTGGCAGCTGCCTTCTTTCACGTATACTGAGGGTCGTTAATTTTAACTTCAATTCCCTCTGACTCCGTGTCTTTCTTCAGTTTCCTAGTCCCGGTGTTCCTTATTAAAATGTAGAGATTTCCTGTGCTTTGTAAGTCTTATTTGGTTCTCCAATAAAAGGTCCGGTTAAAAAAAGGAATTATGAATCTAGTTTTCACTCTGGCGAGGTCTGATGTTGTCTTGGAGAGTGTGAAATTCACAGCGAAATAAAACTGCGAAATGGTCAGACTATATTCCCTGCCTTCGTTTGTTATGGAGTTAAATAAACGCTCCAATCATATTCAAACAGGTCGGGTGTGGTACTTTCAAAATATTTCCGATATGGAAAAATTTTGCAAAGGTCATGTCTCCCATTTATGGTAACATGATGTCCGATGCCCTTGTGTACAAACTTACAGACAGATCGGGGAACTCATATGACAACATGTGTAAGCTGTAATACTTATTACTTTATTAGAAAGTAGTGTTGTCATAACAAGTCGGCCCGGAAGCGATTATGTCACCCTTGTCTGCCCATATGTGTCACACAGACAGTAATATCGTTATCTGTTGTATGAGTACGCAAAACTCCGTGTCTGCCGATCAGGGTTACCACACGAGTTGTCTTATCAGCGGTTCAATCTAAACAAGCCGGCGACTATCTTATCTCAGTTTCTCACCGCAAGCCAGGATGACCGGGTAACAAACCGGTGACATCACAGAGAGGAGTGTTGAATAATTTGATAAAATCAAATATCTGCTACTTAGCAGAAAAATAACGACGAAAGAAAGAAAGAAAGAAAAGTGCGATACTTGAGAGCACATAATAAAAATCAGTACCACAAATGTACCGATACTGCCGGAGAGAAGCAAAGATCGATTGGGGCCGCTCCTTTTTGTCACAAGGCTGCACATCCACGCTTGACTTTCGGGCTGCACATTTTTTCTGGGCTACCCTCACACGGTCGGCATCGCTGACTGCAACACCCGTTTTGATAGCGCCTCTCCAGGCTGTGCGATCCTGTGCCAGTTGCTCCCAGGTGGCTGTATTAATCTGACAGCTCTTCAGTGATTCTCTCAGGCTGTCTTTGAAGCGCTTCTTTGGTCGACCTCTAGTACGCTTTCCCTCCCTCAACTCGCCATACAGCAGCCTCTTTGGGAGTCGTTCATTTGGCATACGAACCAGATGTCCGATCCATCGTAACTGCGCTTTATGAATCAGTTTATAGACACCGGGCATATTTGCTCTTGATAGAACCTCGGCATCTGGGATCTTATCCTGCCATCGAATGTTTAGCACGCGACGCAGGCAGGTTGTATGGAAGTGATTTAATTTTCGAGCATGTCTAGCATAAACGGTCCAACTCTCACTCATATATGTGTATATATATATATATATATATATATATATATATATATATATATATATATATATATATATATATATATATATATATATATATTATATATATATATATATATATATATATATATATATATATATATATATATATATATATATATATATATATACAACAGTGCTACTTAAGTAATATTTTACTTAATAATTAAGTTGGGGGCTCAGAAACGAACTAAAATATCTGTATCTTCTTTGAAGGGGCGGGCATATACAAAGTTTACGACTGCTTTGATAAATTCAGTATTGTGCTTGATTTCTGAAATATCCTATGAAGACTTTCTAAAATAGAAGCACTTTACTTCTATTTTCAACTCTGCCAAGAGTAATCTTGAGCGAAGGTAGATACTTTTAAATACACTCGTTGTATACTCTAAATCTTTGCCGTTGTTGAACTATCACTGGGGACCGAAGACGCAGCAAAAGAGATGAATGGAGTCAGCGACTCATAGCTTGACTGCTGGCGTCAGGGTCAGCGAACCAGAGCTGACCAAGACCCTACTTCACCTCCAAGTGGTGGTCCTGGAAACAGGCTGCACCACTGCAGTCTGGCCGAGAGAGTAGAGATCGAAGACGGAAGGCAAACCCAGTCCCAAAAAATGCCAGGCGGAAGTTGGATGTGTCGGATCGAAAGGCGCAAATATTGCAGCTTCGCTGTAAACGGCGATACAACGCAACCAACGTCCTTTTCAGGACGAACCAGGAAGAAGAAGAAGAAGTAGAACCATCACCGCAGAGCTGGGGAGGCAATGCCGTGACAATCACCAGAACGAGACAAGCCTCTTAATTTAAAAAAAAAAAATTAGTCACAGTAAATAGAATTCCCTGTATCACTTTCTTCTCTTTCTCTTGTATACGATAGATATGCCTCGAGCCCACACGCGATATTTTGCTGATATTATCTAGCTAATCATCCTATCTTAATGTTTCTCATTACCTTTTTATCTCCACTCTTCCTTATCCTCCCGTTATGTTTGATTTTTACATAGTAATTTGCATGTCATTTCTCAATACAGTATTTTCTATCCCACGCTTCGGAAGAGAGTTTCCTCCTGGAAATTATAGACGTTTTCGTCGGCCCCTTTTTTCAACTCTCTTACGCTCGGTGTCTTATCTCATTCTCTTTCACTTGTCATCATTTATTTTCTCTCGTTTCTCTTTCTCCTCATCTCTGTCACTATTTCTCTCACTTTTCTCTTACATCTGCCATACTCTGTCTCTTACAGTCACTCAGTCTGCCTTGCTATTTCACTTATGTTTACTACCTGTGACGATGTCACTCACTTTGTCACTCAATCTGCTTTGCCATTTCCCATGATTGTCGACTTCTCACGCTGTCACTCACTCTACTTTGCTATTTCCCTTGATTTTCGACTTCTCACGCTGTCACTCACTCTACTTTGCTATTTCCCTTGATTTTCGACTTCCCACGCTGTCAATCACTGTCACTCACTCTACTTTGCTATTTCCCATGATTTTCGACTTATCACGCTGTTACTCACTTTGTCACTCAGTCTACCTTGCTATTTCACTTACGTTTACTAACTCTCAAGCTGTCACTATACCTTGCTATTTCACTTGCGTCTACTATCTCTCACGCTGTCACTTTGTCACTCAGTCTACCTTCGCTATTTCACTTGATTTTCTATCTCTCACGGCGCCACTCCCTGAGTCTACCTTGCTGTTTCGCTTGCGTTTACTATGTCTCACATTGTCACTCACTTTGTCACTCAGTCTACCTTGCTATTTCACTTGCGTCTACTATCTCTCACGCTGTCACGTCGTCACTTAGTCCACCTTGCTATTTCACTTGCGTCTACATCTCTCACATTGTCACTCACTTTATCACTCAATCTACCTTGCTGTTTCACTTGATTATCCACTTCTCACTCTGTCCATACCACACTGGGACTAACAAGACGATCGTTTCAAAACTTGCGACCCAAAGACGCAGCAATTGAGAATGCAGTCAGCGACTCATAGCTTGACTGCTTGCGTCAGGGTCAGCGAACTAGAGCTGACCAAGACCCTGCTCCACCTCCACGTGGTGGTCCTGGAAACAGACTGCAGTCTGGCTGAGAGAGTATGGATCGAAGAGGGAAGGCAAACCCGGTCCCAAAAAATGCTGTGCTGAAGTCGGATGTGCCGGCCGAAAGGCGCAGATATCGCAGCTCAGCTGTAAACAGACACAACGCAACCAACGTCCTGTTCATGACGAACGAGGAAGAAAAAGAAGTTTCAAAACTTGCCACTTGGCAAGTAACAATTAATTTCAAGTTCCGTACTTTAACCTGATGTCTACGCCGACATGTAATGCCACATCATTCAGTGCCGGTTGAATCCAGGTTAGATGAGCAGCACGTATTGAAACTGTCGATGTATGTTTATTTGTAATGTATGTTTATGTCGAATACATGTATATTTTCATTTAATGTTTATTGTTCCGTTTAGTACTCGGAGGAAAATGAAATAATACGGCAGATAACAGAAGAAAAGAAAACCCAACTACACAATTGCAGTGCAAAAAAGTACGTTGAAAATACTGAACCTAAAGAATTTATAACTCGGAAGCAGATATATTTTCAATAATAATATTTATTATAAATGCAATAGAACAAGTTAAGAGTAAACCAAAGTAACCAAAGTAACCAAAGTCTCTCGAACACTTAAGCGTAAAAAGATGCATTAAAAATATGAACATTATGTATTGTTGGGATCTGCTGTGAATAAAAGATTGTGAAAATATGAGATGCGTTGTGAAGTATGACGCGACAGGGGTTGCCCTGGGGTTCTTTTCCAAAGTGTTGGCCATGAAGAGAGACGTATGTGTTTAACGTCTGCGGACTTAGTGTCCTGTACTATCAGCCATAGTGGCTGATATATGTGTTCAAATTCGGGAACTGTTAGTATTTGTGCAAGCCTTTGGAGGCAGAGTATTACGTGCACTGACAGAGAACTGGATGTTCTCTGTGTTCGCCGTTGAGGCTGATTGATGTATTCTTGACTAGTGGAATAGCTTGTCGTTTAGGTCAGTAGTCAACTGACGGTACGTGTTTAAGGGCCAAGAACTGAATGTATGTGTGTAAGGACCATGGTGAAAATGGGCCTGGTTTAAACGTCTGGCTGAATTATGAAACTTGATTGGAAGCTGCGTGCTTGTATCTGATCGTATGTATCCATTGAACTGTCATGAAAATTCTGAGTATCGTCGCAATAAATGTGCTGAACCGTTGGCCAATTGTTACAGACTTCTCAGTAGAGTTGAATCGAGTTGCCACGTTCACATTGTGTTTAAAACCCAATTCTCGTTGTCAGATCAAGTTGAGTGACATAAAATGTATCAGCTGTTAAACCATAATCGCACCCGAGTCATTTACAACAATGAAAGTATGAACCCGGAGAGAGCTGAAGATGACCTCTGATTTCTATAGCATCTAGAGTCACTTTGTTCATTTTCACACACACCACACAAAGAAGCTCTCAAAATGTACATTAAATACACTATAAACGCCTGAGAATTTGCAGCCTGGCCGAATCAACAAAAGAAAAATGACAAATGAGATATACTATATGAAATAAAGAACACGATATACCTTAATTATAACCATCATGTGGATGAATAGGATATTCCTAGCAAACGATCAGCGCCATTTTCTTTTACACTGGCCAAAAAACCAATCAATCAAAAACATTTGAAAAACGGCTAGAAGATATTGATTTTGTAGACGGCCCGTGTTTTCAATCAAGTTAAACAAAAGGAAATGCAGGAAAAGTCAGACAGACTAATAGCAGAAGCAGCAAATACAGCACTATACATCAGTGTAAGTAAAACAGCTAAAATGAGAATAAATAATGCGCAAACAGATCCAACAAAAATGATATTCTGGAAAAAACATCGACAGAGAAGGATGAACAAATCAGGATGTGAGTGCCAGATTTCTAAAAAGCCTAAATTTGCTTAAAACTCCTATAAGTTCAGTATGGAATTCTGCAACTCTTTCACGAGAAAAGAAATTTCAATTGTTCAACAAAAAATATATAATCCGACCTACTTGTCTGTAAGAAATGCGACCTATCTCCAAGAGTATTACGTCAGAATTCCTGACACTCTCCAACAGATGCCCCAGACCCTTCTTCCGCAGCACATGGCCGGATTTAATAACAAACGCAGACTTGTAAAATAGAGACAGACAACAATCAATACGTTGGAGATTCCAGAGATTAAGTGGAGTTAAATATGTCACATCCTCAGGAGATAAACAAACTGTATAACCAGACACAGAGTCAGCCTTCGAGCATTCGGCGCAAGGGGGCGAGTGGGTTGACATGCGGGTTCCCTCCTCCACATTTCTAGCTCCGAAAGTTAATTAAAGTCTGCTGAAAAATCAAGTAAGATTCGTTGAATAAACATTGCAGATAGTTTTTGATAGTTATAACTAACAAAACAAGACAAAATCGAGATAACTAAAAACGGAATGTTAAAAAAACGCCTTTCCTGGCGTCTAGTGTTTTCTTATAACAGATTTACATTGCGTGGTTTGGCCTCGACTTTAAATACCTTGAAGCTGTCAAAGACAGAAAGGGAGGCATCAAAGAAGATTTGGCTACCCGAAGAGCAGCTGCTGGGAGACTTGTTCGGGCCATAAATCGAGGATTCATCAAGAGAGAAGTTGGCAAGAAAACGAAAATAGCTGCATACCGCTCCACCTATGTCCCATTCTTAACGTATGGAAGGTAGTCATGGGCAATGACTACAACCCACAAAAGTCAGATCCAAACCTCAGAAATCCGGTATCTGAGAAAGGTGGTTGAAGTAACAAGAAGAGAAATGGTCCGGAACCAGACGATACGCCAAGGGCCTAAAACCCTGCCCATGTAGAACAGTCCCAACTAAGATGGTTTGGCCATGTCTGCAGAATGGGTGAAGATCGGCTACCACGACAAGTATGGAAATTAAGAGCCAGGGATCCAGACCTCCAGGACGACACGGAGTCCACTGGGAGGACACCATGAGACAATCTGTGAAGGGCGAGGACTAGAATGGAACCAGGCCAGGAGGAAGACGGCCTATAGGATTGTGTGGCTATCTCTCTTCCAAACCTCTACACCTCACAGTAGAAGTGGAACGACTAAGTAAGTAAGGTTTGGCCTCGGCGACCTGTGTCACAGAACTCTAAAAGTCGATCACCTTGACGAAACAAAAAATACTTTATTTTTCCATCCGCTCCAGCGCCACTTTTCCCTTAGTGCCCAGGTCGGTCGCCCCGCTCGCCCTACCTGAAGACCGGCTTTGACCAGACATGCACTTTACTGAAACCAACAGGGTAAACGCCGAGTGGGGAGGAGATCAATGAAAAATCTGGAGAAAAACGGGGACAGACGAAACAAATGATGCGAGTTCTCGTGGGCAGATCTGAAAAGCACGGCCAAATTAAACAAAACAAGAATAGTTGTGGGCTAAGCTAAAATGGATGGTACCAAAAAATAGTTGCAACACTACGTCTACAGAGCAACGAAAAAGACAGATGATGATGAAGATCCATGAAATGAACAGCATTTCTCAAAGCGCCTAAGCGTCTCAAAAATGTGAGAAACACTGCAATGTTATAGTTACTAATTCTCCAGTGCCAGGTTTCCACGACGATAGGAAATGTCAGCGCGTCGCATATTTTAATTTTTCACAAACTTTGTAAGCTTCGGATCTCAAAACTGACTCTGGATTCATCATTATCTCAACCCGTAACCCGTCATGGGTCGTATGGGTGCCATGGTGGAAGCGTCAGCAGACAGGGTCCTCCACTGCTCTCTATCCTCAGCAATGCGTACAAGTGTGGAAAAACCCGTGTCCTGCCCATTTTTTGATGTTATCAGCCCAGGATTTTCTTTGCCTTCCTCTTCTCCGTTTACCTTCGCCTGTTCCCTGGAGGATTGTATTCGGAGGGAGTCATGACGAGTTACATGCTCAAACCAGGCAAGCTTTCGACGGTTCATTACTGACAAAAGTGGTTCATGGTGGCCTGCATACGTGTTTATTTTCTCTCTAACATAGACATTTGTTTTTTGCTCTTTATAGCAAATACGCAAAATTCTTCTATAACATTTATACTCGAAAGCCTGAATCCTTCGCTCCGTATCTGCAATGAGTGTCCAGCCCTCACACCCACACAAGAGAATAGATAATACAAGTGATTTGTATAATTTATCTTCACAGGAAAACTGATGTTACTTTTCCAGATCACATTCAGCCTTGTCATGGCGGATTACAAAATGTCAAAATGAAATAACAATTTGAATATATCTGAAGCAATTTCTATTTTAACACCAAAAGCTTCTTTGCTACTTAACTTTGCCCTAGAGTTCTGTATTATGTCATCGGTGTTCTGTCGTAAATAAATATTAACTTTACATATTGCACATATCGGTGTCAGCTAGTCAGTCTGCGCGTCTGGCTGTCTGTCTCTCTGTAAATCAGTCTGTCTCTTTGTAAGTCGGTCTGTCTCTCTGTAAGTCGGTCTGTATCTCTTTAAGTCGGTATGTAAGTTGGTCTGTCTCTATGTAAGTCGGCCTGTCTCTCTGTAAGTCGGTCTTTCTCTCTGTAAGTCGGTCTGTCTCTCTGTAAGTCGGTCTGTCTCTATGTAAGTCGGTCTGTCTCTCTGCAAGTCTGCCTGTCTCTCTGTAAGTCGGTCTGTCTTTATGTAAGTCTGTCTGTCTTTATGTAAGTCTGTCTGTCTCTCTGTAAGTCGGTCTGTCTCTCTGTAAGTCGGTCTGTCTCTCTGTAAGTTGGTCTGTCTCTCTGCAAGTCTGCCTGTCTCTCTGTAAGTCGGTCTGTCTTTATGTAAGTCTGTCTGTCTCTCTGTAAGTGGGTACGCCTCAAATCTTCAGGAACTGGTGAGAATCTTCTGTCCTCGTCATGCAGGGGTGCGCAGCAATGAAAGAGCTGACAGACTAACTTCAAAAGAACACTTTATACCCAAATTATAACCCATATGGGGTTGAACCGGTTATCCCATGCACTAAACAAAATTCAATGGTTTGTGCAAGGTCCTAATATCAACAACAACAACTAGCTTCAAGAGCACCCATAGAAGGTTCATTGGATAAGGATAAGTGAGAGATGCTGAGGGCAATTAATGATCACCTTTAAGAGAATGACACTGCAATCGATGAATCATCGAGGCCAAGATTTCTGTAATTCAGCATCAAACGTAAGACCAGCAGAGATGGACGTAGGGGTGGTTGCTTCCGGCGTGCATACAACCAGCGCCAACAGGAAAATTAAACATTCTTACCCTTCGATATTTGTTGAGGGAGACTGAGCACCTACGGGTGTGCCCGGAGTGCCGTGATGTCGATTCTTTCTGATCAACTGAAATAATAACTGCCAGTCGAACGCTTACGACTGGGTGTACTGGGTATTTACTCGGTAAATTAATATTAGACAAACATAAAGGTATGTTTTCAGGCACTCGTAAGAAATAAAGAAGTAGAACACTTGGACAACAGAAAAACAACAACGTGAGTGGCTTACCCAGGGTTCGAACCCCGTACCTTCCGTACGACAACTCCGCCTAGCTATCAAGCGAATCACACTGACCCCACGGCCAGCTAGGCATCCCCAAACAAAAGATGCTTTACTGGCTATTTATCAGTTAGAAACACAAGATAACACC